>WNWK01007029.1:0-75000 GCA_009830355.1 Cherax destructor
CCCAGTCTATTTCCTTGTGGTTGAAGTCACCCATGATCAGTAGCTTGCCCTGCTCGCATGAGCCCTTCTGGCCACTTCAGCCAGTGTGTCAACCATCGTTCTATTACTCTCATCATACTCTTGCCTTGGCCTCCTGCTGTTCTGTGGTGGGTTATACATCACTGCTATTACACCTTGGGACCTCCAGACTGTAGCATTCCTACTATGTAATTTCCTGATTCTCCTCTGTCTCCTCTCTCCAGCTCATCAAAATACAATCGGTTTTTGATCAGCAGTGCCACTCCTCCAGCCCCTCTGTTCCCTCTGTCTTTCCTCAGGATCTGGTATCCCGTTGGAGAGATGGTATCTGTTATCATACCTGTGAGCTTGGTTTCTGTGAGAGTTATTATGTCCGGTGATGCCTCTTTGACTCTTTCGTGCCACTCCTCCCACTTATTTGTTATTCCATCAGCATTGGTGTACTATACCTTCCGTTGCCTCTCTACCACTGTGTTTTGGGGGGTCTGTGAGGGTGGGGGACCTGGCGGTGGACTGTGGGATTCTATAGTGGAGTGTTGGGTTGGGGGTGTGAGTGTAGGTTGTAGTTTGTGTTGGGATAGTGTGTGTGTGTGTGTGTGTGTGAGTGTGAGTGTGTGTGTGTGTGTGTGTGTGTGTGTGTGTGTAATAATAACAATAATAATATTATTATTATTATTATTATTATTATTAATAAAAATCTTCATCACCCTTCCCTCCTATAACCCATTCCTCCCATCACCCATTCCTCCCTCCCTCCGATCACCCTTCCTCCCATCACCCATTCCTCTCCCCTCCCTCCCATTACCCATTCCTCCCCTCCCTCCCATTCCCTCACAGATGTGACCTTGTCAACATTACACAGTTTAAATAATTCCCAACAGATGGCGCTGGCAAGCCTTACAAATAGGACTGACTTCGAGGCCTCTATAAAAAGCAGTGTCGAATCCCATTAACCCAAACACCACTAAACCCGTCGAGGAATGCAACATGAGCACTAAGAAACAAATGAAAAAAATGTTTACAGAAAAAAAACTAAGCCCTGACTTCATACGAAATGTTTTACACATTTACGTAAATGTTATCAAAATACATCAATTTTATTTATTCATTTATTTCTCCGGTTTAGAAGGATAAAATTCACAATAATGTGACTGGAATAATTCACAACTAACTCACAATACCGTGGCTCAAACAACTCATAACTAACCCACAATACCGTGGCTCAAACAACTCACAACTAACCCACAATACCGTGGCTCAAACAACTCACAACTAACCCACAATACTGTGGCTCAAACAACTCACAACTAACCCACAATACTGTGGCTCAAACAACTCACAACTAACCCACAATACTGTGGCTCAAACAACTCACAACTAACCCACAATACTGTGGCTGTAACAATTCACTCCTAACTCACAATAACGTGGCAGGAACAATTCACAACTAACCTACAATACGGTGAAGTTGTTGTTAATATCATCCGTTTATTAATATTTCCTCGTTTATTTCCCCGTTCGCCCTTCTCTTAATAATCTAAAACGGCACCAAAATCTAATAAAGGTCTAGGAATCATTTCCCCATCCCTAGTGGTCCAGTCTCAGACCAGGCAGCTAAAACTGGCGAGGAAATAGGAATTGTACCAATAATATGAGACCCATTTAAGGAAGAATACTGACAACATTACGCATATGGAACTGCTCAACAGATATGCAAATCGGATTGAGTTCACGAACGCGTTCAGGATAATCCGATTCAATGCTCGGATTCAGGCTAGTATCAGAGGGAGTGTCAAATATTAGAGTAAGTTGACCGGTCTAGGAAGCAAGTCGTATCATTTTCTGAGTGTTGAAAAGAAAAGTTTAGTGTGATTCATATCTATTTATTTATCTATCTATTTATCTATCTATCTATCTATATTATCTATATATATATATATATATATATATATATATATATATATATATATATATATATATATATATATATATATATATATATATAAAATATATGTCGTGCCGAATAGGTAAAACTTGCGATTTGGCTTAAATAGCAACGCTCTTCTTGCCGAATGAGGCAAGCAAACAATTTTGTGTGTGCAATAACTAAACGAAAAAAAATATATTTAATTTTGTTTGTTTTTTATTAAATTATTGTAAACTTATCTAAAATATATTTAGTTGGATTAGGCTAAAATAAATTGTGCTTGTTATAATAAAGTTAGGTAAGATTTCTAAGGTTCTTCTGGTACAAAATTATTAATTTTCACTTTAACATAAATTAAATAAATATATATCTTTAAACGTATAAGAGAAAATTTTAGAAAGGACTTAATTTTAAGTGAGTTCTTGCTAATTGACCAATTTTACCTATTCGTCACGACATATAGTATATGGCTAGGACCTATATTTTCCCACTAGCTAGAACCTAACACTTCTAATGTTCCCCTAACTAGAGTCATCCAGTGCTTCCCGTATTTCTGGCCTCTTCAGTCTCTCTCTCAATTATGCATTTTTTACTCAGCCTACCTTGATATATACTGCTCGTTAATACCCTTGTAGTGCCTACACTTAAATTCACCCTCACTACCCGGCACCTTTGCAATAGCTGCCATATCACAGACTGGAATAACTGTTCTGGCACCTTTTGTGCTCACAGTTGTAACATCTTTGCGGTCACTGACATGGCACCTTTGTTAATATTTACTGATGCAGCACATTTCCATTAACTACTATAGAACCTTTGGGATAATTGTTCTAGCATCTTTGTACTCACCGTTCTAGCTTCCTTGCATTCACTGCTCTCGCAACACCAGACTCACTGTTTCAACATATTTGGATTCACTGCACTAACACATATTAATTAACTCTTTTAACAAATACTGATTCAATGTTCTATTACGTTTTTACTCAATTTGGACTCACTTTTTTAGCGCAATTGCTTTCACCGTTGTAGCACCTTTGTAAAAAACTCTACAGTATAAAACTTCGATGAATCAACATAATGTAGTTACGAGGTGTTAATGAATTGAAAGAAGAGACTGTATGTGGCATTATACACATGTGCAACATCTGGCTATCTTTACTTTGAAGACGTTTCGCCAACCACTGGCTTTATTAGTTCAATACAGAGCTTAATAACTGGATTCTGTCTAAGATGGAGGTATCAGTCCCTCAGCCTTAAGGGTATCGAAACTGAAGGCAGTAGAAGATGAGTAAATCAGTCCCACAGCCTTGAAGGTGTCGAAAATGGAGACAGAAGAAGATGAGGTAATCAGTACCTCAGTCTTGAAGGTGTCGACACTTTAAACAGTAGGAGAAGAGGGAATCAGTCCTTCAGTCTTGAAGGTCTTCACTGTATTAGTCTAGATAAATCTGAAGCATCTGACTAGTTTATCAACTTATCGGTATTGTATACCACCAGTATTAAGAGACTGTATATTTGCTCTATCAATATACCTGCTCTATCTGTATACCTGCTCTATCAGTATACCTGCTCTATCTGTATACCTGCTCTATCAGTATACCTGCTCTATCAGTATACCTGCTCTATCAGTATAACTGTTCTATTAGTATACCTGTTCCATCAGTATACCTGCTCTATCATTATACATGTTTTATCAATATACCTGCTCTGTCATTATACCTGCTCTGTCAGTATACCTGCTCTATCAGTATACCTGCTCTATCAGTATACCTGCTCTATCTGTATACCTGCTCTATCAGTATACCTGCTCTATCAGTATACCTGCTCTATCAGTATACCTGCTCTATCAGTATAACTGTTCTATTAGTATACCTGTTCCATCAGTATACCTGCTCTATCATTATACATGTTTATCAATATACCTGCTCTGTCATTATACCTGCTCTTCAGTATACCTGCTCTATCAGTATACCTGCTCTATCAGTATACCTGCTCTATCTGTATACCTGCTCTATCAGTATACCTGCTCTATCAGTATACCTGCTCTATCAGTATACCTGCTCTATCAGTATACATGCTCTATCAGTATACCTGCTCTATCAGTATACCTGCTCTATCAGTATACCTGCTCTATCTGTATACCTGCTCTATCAGTATACCTGCTCTATCAGTATACCTGCTCTATCAGTATAACTGTTCTATTAGTATACCTGTTCCATCAGTATACCTGCTCTATCATTATACATGTTTTATCAATATACCTGCTCTGTCATTATACCTGCTCTGTCAGTATACCTGCTCTATCAGTATACCTGCTCTATCAGTATACCTGCTCTATCTGTATACCTGCTCTATCAGTATACCTGCTCTATCAGTATACCTGCTCTATCAGTATACCTGCTCTATCAGTATACCTGCTCTATCTGTATACCTGCTCTATCAGTATACCTGCTCTATCAGTATACCTGCTCTATCAGTATAACTGTTCTATTAGTATACCTGTTCTCATCAGTATACCTGCTCTATCATTATACATGTTTATCATATACCTGCTCTGTCATATACCTGCTCTATCAGTATACCTGCTCTATCAGTATACCTGCTCTATCAGTATACCTACTCTATCAGTATACATGCTCTATCAGTATACCTGCTATATCAGTATACATGCTTTATCAATATACCTGCTCTGTCAGTATACCTGCTCTATCAGTATACCTGCTCTATCAGTATACCTGCTCTATCAGTATACTGTTCTATAGTATACCTGCTCATCAGTATACTGCTCTATCAGTATACCTGCTCTATCAGTATACCTGTTCTATCAGCTCTATGATACCTGTTCCTCTATCAGTATACCTGCTTCTATCAGTATACCTGCTCTATCAGTATACCTGCTCTATCAGTATACCTGCTCTATCAGTATACCTGCTCTATCAGTATACTGCTTATCATATACTGCCTTCAGTATTATCATATGCCTATCAGTATACCTGCTCTATCAGTATACATGCTCTATCAGTATACCTGCTCTATCAGTATACCTGCTCTATCAGTACCTGTCTATCAGTATACCTACTTTATCAGTATACATGCTCTATCAGTATACCTGCTCTATCAGTATACCTGTTCTATCAGTATACCTGTTCTATCAGTATACCTGCTCTATCAGTATACCTGCTCTATCAGTATACCTGCTCTATCAGTATACCTGCTCTATCAGTATACCTGCTCTATCAGTATACCTGCTCTATCAGTATACCTGCTCTATCAGTATACCTGCTCTATCAGTATACCTGCTCTATCAGTATACCTGCTCTATCAGTATACCTGCTCTATCAGTATACCTGCTCTATCAGTATACCTGCTCTATCAGTATACCTGCTCTATCAGTATACCTGCTCTATCAGTATACCTGCTCTATCAGTATACCTGCTCTATCAGTATACTGCTCTATCAGTATACCTGCTCTATCAGTATACCTGCTCTATCAGTATACCTGCTCTATCAGTATACCTGCTCTATCAGTATACCTGCTCTATCAGTATACCTGCTCTATCAGTATACCTGCTCTATCAGTATACCTGCTCTATCAGTATACCTGCTCTATCAGTATACCTGCTCTATCAGTATACCTGCTCTATCAGTATACCTGCTCTATCAGTATACCTGCTCTATCAGTATACCTGCTCTATCAGTATACCTGCTCTATCAGTATACCTGCTCTATCAGTATACCTGCTCTATCAGTATACCTGCTCTATCAGTATACCTGCTCTATCAGTATACCTGCTCTATCAGTATACCTGCTCTATCAGTATACCTGCTCTATCAGTATACCGGCTGAAGATCTCAGACGAGGATCAAAATATATTTCTCTTTATAACTTGGTCTTATTTTCACTACGAATTACCTCAATTTATTTATCATTTTTCTTAATCTTTAAGAACACACTTGAAACTTTTTCCTCTCTAAAATTTATTTCACAAAGTTTCATCATCTCATCTGTTAGTCCGACCAGTTCTGATCTTGATCCAGGATTAAGAGGTTTTTTGAAAACAACTGAAACCTATGAAAAGAAAATCGAACTATGTTTACACACAAAAAGAAACTATTTAAATGAATATGTTCTCAACATCAGACACAGCCTAAGAGAAGGAAAAATTTTCCCCAGTAATGTTTACAATAACAAAATATATGTTCGAAAGAGAGTGAAGTCTATTCGAACTAAAATGTTGACGAATGAGATACTTGTCCCAAATTTATGTGCCTTTAATGAGGAAGCGAGACGCCAGCCACTGGTTGGCATATAAAAAAAAAACAAAAAAGATGAAACCTATAAAAAAGCTCTCTTTTTTTCGAAAACTAAAAGGCCAGGGAAAACGAAAATCTTTTCGAGCTAAGTATATGGAACTAAGAAAGGCCTACTGCCGCGAGTGGGCCAGACAAAATGCTGTCTGAATTTTACGTTAAGGCAAATAATTCCTGAAATAAGAAAAACTAATGAACACTGTGAACGGTAGAGGATTACCCTAGGTGCCTGGAGGCTGACACACCACGGTAGAGGATTACCTAGGTGCCTGGAGGCTGACACACCACGGTAGAGGATTACCCTAGGTGCCTGGAGGCTGAAACACCACGGTAGAGGATTACCTAGGTGCCTGGAGGCTGACACACCACGGTAGAGGATTACTCTAGGTGCCTGGAGGCTGAACACCACGGTAGAGGATTACTAGGTGCCTGAGGCTGACCACGATAGAGGATTACTAGGTGCCTGAGGCTGAAACACCACGTAGAGGATCACCCTAGGTGCCTGGAGGCTGACACACCACGGTAGAGGATCACCCTAGGTGCCTGGAGGCTGACACACCACGGTAGAGGATTACCCTAGGTGCCTGGAGGCTGAAACACCACGGTAGAGGATTACCTAGGTGCCTGGAGGCTGACACACCACGGTAGAGGATTACTCTAGGTGCCTGGAGGCTGAAACACCACGGTAGAGGATTACTCTAGGTGCCTGGAGGCTGAAACACCACGGTAGAGGATTTATCTAGGTGCCTGGAGGCTGAAACACCACGATAGAGGATTACCCTAGGTGCCTGGAGGCTGAAACACCACGATAGAGGATCACCCTAGGTGCCTGGAAGCTGACACTCCACAGTACAGGATCACCCTAGGTGCCTGGAGGCTGACACATCACAGTACAGGATCACCCTAGGTGCCTGGAGGCTGACACATCACAGTACAGGATCACCCTAGGTGCCTGGAGGCTGACACATCACAGTACAGGATCACCCTAGGTGCCTGGAGGCTGACACATCACAGTACAGGATCACCCTAGGTGCCTGGAAGCTGACACATCACAGTACAGGATCACCCTAGGTGCCTGGAGGCTGACACATCACAGTACAGGATCACCCTAGGTGCCTGGAGGCTGACACATCACTACCACCACTAAAGAACACATAACAAAATGCTTGTCTTCCATCTTACAAATATATTACCATGTGTCTTCCATGCCGTACACAACACACAAATAACCTTCACATAGGAGAAATAAACTTATAACGACGTTTCGATCAGACTTGGCCCATTGCCCAATTGTGTATTGTTCCACTTATGGTATTGTGCCTTTTGAAAACGAAGTGAATAAAAATGAACCATTGCTACCGGCCTCCTGGTGAGGCCTTAACAATATACCCTAAAACATCTTGCCCTTTATTCTTATCCAGGTGTCGAGGATTGATATATTTGACTTGAAATCAACTATAGTTTAACATCTATGACAGATCTGAGGGATTATGTTAGTTAGGTATATTAATGTGTAGTTTATTGTGTATGTGAATGTTGATGTTTGTGTTGGTATGGAGTGTACATTATCTGATACAGCAAAGGTTGAAAACTGATTAATAAAATTATCAAAATTTAACGAGATATTTTTTTTTGGTACACCGGCCGTCTCCTACCGAAAAAGAAGAAACACTTTCACCATCACTCACGCCTTCACCAGGAGCGCGACGATAATACAGTTTAAATATCCCTAAATATTCCACCGCCAGGACTCAAGTCCGGCTAACCGGTTACTCTGAATCTTCCTACTGAAGAGAAAATATTTTTATTGCTTATCAATCAACAATTATGAACAGGTTATAAAAGTTCAGGGTTCATACAGCCGTACAAAATGTCAAACAAATAGACCTTACAAGGATATACATATTCGTTCAATAGTTTGCAAAGAAATTTTCACTGATAAGATTAACTCTTCATTCAAATAGGTTTATTTAATTTCGTTTTTCATTTTGCCGAGTTTACAGTCTTAGGAAATCTGCCCGAAATATTCTCCCACTTCTGGTCCCCTTCCCATCCCACTCACTCCAGACCCTTACTCTTATGACAGACAAGAACAACATCCGGGGAAAAAGAATTAGAAGACCATGAGACACAATTCAAAGTTCACAGGAACAACAGCCAGGAGACACAATTCTAAGTACAGAGAAACACAGCCAGGAGACATAATTCTAAGTACAGAGAAACACAGCTAGGAGTCACAATTCTAAGTACAGAGAAACACAGCCAGGAGACACAATTCTAAGTACAGAGAAACACAGCTAGGAGTCACAATTCTAAGTAGAGAGAAGCAAAGCTAGGAGACTTAATTTTAAGTAAAGAGAAACACAGCTAGGAGACACAATTCTAAGTAGAGAGAAGCAAAGCTAGGAGACTTAATTTTAAGTAAAGAGAAACACAGCTAGGAGACAATTCTAAGTACAGAAAAATACAGCCCCATTAGAGGGAAGATTTATCTTAAGTTGTAGTATAATATTACAATGGAAGAACTTGTGTAAAGTGTTGGGAGAGACTCGTCATTTCATCCCTGGGACGATGTTTCATCCTGGGGACGACGTTTTATCCCTGGAACGACGTTTCGGCTTTGAAAGAACAGCAACACAAAGGCGGACATTAACATTGAGCTTTCTCACACTGGAATGTGTGGAGAAAACTCGGAGCAAAAAGTTCTCGTTCCCAGAGGCAGTTTCATTACACAAGTTTGGAAGCTGCAATTTTAACTCATGTGTTGCTCACTGTGTTATATTTTGTATATTCGTTGGAGGACTTGTTCCACCGACTGTGTGACCTGAATCTTTAATAATGCGAGACCTTGTAATGTTATGGTAACGTGAAGTCTCGTTGGTTATGGTAACGTGAAGTCTCGTTGGTTATGGTAACGTGAAGTCTCGTTGTTGTGAGATGAAGCTTAATTAGTGTCATCTGAAGCCTTGTTATTGTGACTTCGAAGCTTCATTATTGTGAACTGTTTAATAAAGTAAGATTATATCAACTTTATTGTGACATAACGTAAAGCTTCATTATTGTGAGCTGAAGCCTCATCTCTGAATGCACTCTTTAAACCCACTCATTAAATCTACTCTGTAAACCAACTGTTTAAACCCGATTTCCAAACCTACTCTGCCAGCTCACTCTCCAAACCCACTGTTTAGAGACTTGTTAGGAACATTCAAGATCGCAGAAGGTTTAGAATAAAGTGTCAAACTTCACGGAGGAGATGCCTTCAAGGAATATCTTTTTAAGCTGGTGAAAAGGTTCTAGGTCCAAGTCAATGGAGCTACCCACATCAGATCAGACCTAATCACAATTTACGTCAATTTAGCTCAAATTAAAATCCCCTTGAACTACGACGGTATCATATATTGAAACCTTAACAATTTCATCCCAAAGAAGTCTCCCTCAGTCCAAGTATGGAAGATGGGAATATCATACCCAAAATCAACTATTCCTTCTATTCCCATTCGCTGTATGACCTTTGCATGTTTAGGGGCTCTCTGTCAATACAATAATGGGCCAGGTGCCATGTAGTTTGAATTCCTCGTTTGCCCACACTACTGATAATGTCAAGCTGGCACCCACACGTCACAAGTGTGGCCTCTCTATAGATACCAGTAAGTTAGGCATTTGTTGTCGCCCCCTAAGAAGTGCCTTAGCCAAGGAGTTGTCACTGACAGTGCCACAGATTGCTTTGATTGTTCTACCTGAGATAACTGTAGCAAATAGGAAGGATTGCACCAGTGAGGTATATTGACGAGGTGAGTATTCTGTCAGGGACTGTTGAGGTTTGTGTCGATGTGGAATGTATTCTGTCTTGAAATGTTGAGGTTTGTGTTGATGTGGAGTGTATTCTGTCTTGAAATGTTGAGGTTTGTGTTGATGTGGAGTGTATTCTGTCTTGAAATGTTGAGGTTTGTGTTGATGTGGAATATATTCTGTCTTGAAATGTTGAGGTTTGTGTTGATGTGGAATATATTCTGTCTTGAAATGTTGAGGTTTGTGTTGATGTGGAGTGTATTCTGTCTTGGAATGTTGAGGTTTGTGTCGATGTGGAATGTATTCTGTCTTGAAATGTTGAGGTTTGTGTTGATGTGGAATGTATTCTGTCTTGAAATGTTGAGGTTTGTGTTGATGTGGAGTGTATTCTGTCTTGAAATGTTGAGGTTTGTGTTGATGTGGAATATATTCTGTCTTGAAATGTTGAGGTTTGTGTTGATGTGGAATATATTCTGTCTTGAAATGTTGAGGTTTGTGTTGATGTGGAGTGTATTCTGTCTTGGAATGTTGAGGTTTGTGTTGATGTGGAGTGTATTCTGTCTTGAAATGTTGAGGTTTGTGTTGATGTGGAGTGTATTCTGTCTGGGAATGTTGAGATTTGTGTTAATGTGGAATATATTCTGTCTTGGAATGTTGAGGTTTGTGTTGATGTGGAGTGTATTCTGTCTGGGAATGTTGAGGTTTGTGTTGATGTGGAGTGTATTCTGTCCGGGAATGTTGAGGTTAGTGTTAATATTGAGTGTATTCTGCTGGAAATACTAAGGTTTATGATGATTTATGTAGAGTATACCTCTGTAAGTCATTAGATAAAAGATATACGATACCCAGAGAATTGATGAATAAGACACATGTCCAACACCTTAGTATCTTCATTGAAGAGACAACAATCACAACAAGCTTTACCAGACTAATGCAAAGTCAGGCTTACGGTTTTCTGCCATGCCTCTGTAATTAATAAAGCCTGCTAAGCAGGCAAAACGTCTCTCCAGTAAAGATACCCAGTTGCTGGGTATCTTATTCATCAAGCTGTCTGTGGAATGTTGTGGGTGTGTATTGGTGTGGTGTGTATACTCTCCGGCAGTGTTGGCCCTTGTATTCCATCCATTGTTCTCTCTGATGTTTAACGAAGGCACTTTCATCCAATTTAGTCTTGTATGTTGTTATCGCCTGAAAGTCCTTAATGGTAGTTTCTAGTTTTATCGTTGTTCCTATCTGACCAAGAAAGATTTATCTCAACAGTGCGTTGCAACAATAGTGAAAAAGATATTAGCTTGAGTGTATCTTTCATGCATTTGCACTCAGAGATAAAGGGACATCTATGCGCATTTAAGTGCGAGTATTTGATGTAAAAATTGTATTGAAGCGATGTTAGGAGCGCAAATGGCTTACTGCTTTATAAAGTTATGCCTCGCTCATTGTAGAGCTTTATAAAGTTATGTTTCGCACAGCGAAGAGCTTTATCAAATCCAGTATCACCCTGTGTAGAGCTTTATCAAATCAAGTATCACCCTGTGTAGAGTTTTATCAAGTCATGTTCGCTTTGTGTAGAGCTTCGTCAAGTCACAGATCGAAACGAAGTTCCAATGAAGGCTTACCTTAAAACCTCTCTCTCTCTCTCTCTCTGTCTTTCTCTCTCTCTCTGTATTTCTCTCTCTCTCTGTCTTTTCTCTCTCTCTGTCTTTCTCTCTCTCTCTCTCTCTCTCTCTCTCTCTCTCTCTCGCTCTCTCTCTCTCTCTCTCTCTCTCTCTCTCTCTGTCTTTCTCTCTCTCTCTCTCTCTCTGTCTTTCTCTCTCTCTCTCTCTCTCTCTCTCTCTTTTGTTTATATATATATATATATATACACGTATATATATATATATATATATATATATATATATATATATATATATATATATATATATATATATATATATATATATATATATATATATATATATGTCGTGCCGATTAGGTAAAACTGGCCAATTAGCAAGAACTCATCTAAAATTAAGTCCTTTCTAAAATTTTCTCTTATACGTTTAAAGATATATTTTTTCCATTTATGTTAATGTAAGAATTTATAATTTTGTACCAAGAGAAACTTTGAAAACCTACCTAACCTTATTACAACAAGCGCAATTTAATTTAGCCTAACCCAACTAAAAATATTTTAGATACGTTAACATTAATTTAATAATAAACAAACACAATGAAATATAATTTAGCAATTTAATTTAGCCTAACCCAACTAAATATATTTTAGATACGTTAACATTAATTTAATAATAAACAAACACAATGAAATATATTTTTTTCGTTATGTTCAGAATGATTTTGGCGAAATTATTGCATACACAAATTTTCACTTGTCTTATATGGCAAGGTGAGCGTTGCTATTTAAGCCAAAATCGCAAGTTTTACCTAAACGGCACGACATATATATATATATATATATATATATATATATATATATATATATATATATATATATATATATATATATATATATATATATATATATATATTTTTAAAGTTGAATACATTTAAAACAGTAAACTGTTTTGTTATTTCCGTACATTGATTACCACACAGGAGCTTATGCATAGTCAATGAGGAGGAATAGTCCTTGTGTCTATAGCAAATAGTAAAAGGAAGTAAGAGTCAGAGTGTCTGCAGCAAACAGTTACATTCAATCACGATGTCTATAACATTCAACTAAATAATTTTAATTATGGAAAGTCGTACTCTGCGATTCAGTCATCATAGAAAGGTAATTACTTTTTTAATGTGATTTAAAATAAGTTACTACTAATTTGCCTTATTCATTAACAGGTAATTAATTCATTATTTTTAACTGAAATTAGCAGGTAATGTTGCAGTAATATGCAGAAAACGTTCAAACATGCGTAGTTTAAATCCCTATAAAATGTGATGCCATATCTGTACGTTACCTTTACTGGGTTCTAGAGTCATCTTACCCTCATTTATTCCCCGCGGCACCTCTACAATTATGCTATTATTTAGCTTATAGGTCTGCTGGTCTGAATTGAACACCTATGTATTGCCCGATACTCCATAACTACATAGAGTGTTTTATCAGCAGATAGCCCTGGTTTGCTGTCTGTCTTTCCACATGTACTCTCATGTATGCTATGAGAGTGGGTAAGTAACCCATCCATGTGACGGATGTGCACGGAGAATCCGTTCTGGTGATCCAGGATAAAGAACCACAACGAATGCACTAAGAGAAATATAACTAGAAGAGATGGGACTGCTTGTGTAGCTAAGGGTGTCATATGGGAACCTAGGATGATTAGGCTTCCCTGGAGCACTAAGAATTCTATCATTGGTAAGCTTGTATACCAATGCCCCAAGTTTTCTTTCACATATAAATCTAGTGACTTCACATGCAGTGGATTATTATTATAATAAAAAAAGAAACGCTAAACCACAGGGGTCATACAGCACATGCAGTGTAAAGTCGTGTTTCTTCAACTCTTACGAATATTATGCCACGAATTCCCATGCTGACTGCTGTAGCATCCCACTAGTTATGGGTGGCATACTTGGCCATATTATAGTAGTACTCTCCATGCTCTCACACAATAACCTTAATCTAGATTATGCATCAAATATATAATATATTTTGGCACAAAGTTTTCCGGAATGTTTTTCTTTGTCAAGTATTTTTTTTTAGAAATATCAGTAATGATCCTAAATTCCAGATATCTTTGCTCAAAATGCATTAAGTCGGGGTAAATTTTGTATAGGTTTTATTGAACTTTTTGAATTAAATTAAAAAAAATTGGGGAAATATTATTGTATTTAGAATTTTTTTAATTTCAAATACGTTTTAGTCAATGGAATGCCTTACAATACTCAGGGTCGCTGATCTCAAAAAGGTAAATTTTTGTATAGGCTTTAAATACAATGAGGAAACAATAGGCCTTTTATGTGGCCTGTCCCCATGGTCAAAAACTCTGATCCTAAGCTTCCTAGCCACACATACCTATTTACTGTTAGATGAACAGGAGCAGCAGGTGTAAGGACACTAACACCCCAGGTACCTATTTACTGCTAGGCGAACAAGGGCAGTAGGTGTAAGGACACTAACACCCAAGTACCTATTTACTGCTTGGCGAACAAGGGCAGTAGGTGTAAGGACACTAACACCCTAGTACCTATTTACTGCTTGGCGAACAAGGGCAGTAGGTGTAAAGACACTAACACCCTAGTACATATTTACTGCTTGGCGAACAAGGGCAGTAGGTGTAAGGACACTAACACCCTAGTACCTATTTACTGCTAGGCGAACAAGGGCAGTAGGTGTAAGGACACTAACACCCTAGTACCTATTTACTGCTTGGCGAACAAGGGCAGTAGGTGTAAGGACACTAACACCCTAGTACCTATTTACTGCTTGGCGAACAGGGTCAGCAGGTGTAAGAAAATTAACACCCTGAAACCTATTTTCTGTATGGTGACCAGTGGCAACCTTCCCATACGTCTCAATTCGCCCGAGAATCGAACCCAGGCCCTTTTGATTATTACCCGTACACTCCTTCACTCATTATCCAATAACCAGAACTAACAATTCCTCACTTAAACCAAACAAATTAACAGTGATTTAGTCAATAAAACTTCTCGTTACCCTAATTACGTTTACGTAATTGCGTTTACGTAATTAGGGATAATAAATGCCTTTAGAAAAGAACTTCAAAACCCCTCACCCCACCTGGAATTACATTTAATACTGCCTAATCACTGTTGTTTTCCCGTTGCTCGACAACAGAGAGCTGTTCATTAAGAACAGAGAATTGTTCATTAATGTTCAAGAGTTTTCTCCAGAGTCGAGGTCAGCGTCGATGTTTCTAATTATGAATATTATTAAGTTATCTCTGAGTGTATGAAAATAAAATTATTATTATTACTATTATTATCGTTATTATTATTATTATTATTATTATTATTATTATTATTATTATTATTATTATTATTATTATTATCGTTATTAGTATCATTATTGTAATTATAATTGTTGTTTGTTGTTGTAGATTCACCGGTACTCTCCCGGCCCGGGTAATTTCCAGATGGTAAGCCGGCCTTGGCTCCCTGTCGTGGGAGTGTCTGAGACTTATGTCTCCCATGGGAGGAGGTACAAGTACCCCCTCATCGTTGGGACTGTTACAAAAGACGCGATATCTATTAGAAATAGACATCTCCAGTGAACACTAGAAAAGAATGCCCCTCTAGCATTCAGCCTGTTACTGGGTTTTTGCAACAAGTAGTCAATATCCTGGTGGTCCAGTTATCCGACTTATGGCAACAGTATCATAGGATTTCAACTGAGAGGGTACTAACCAAAGAATTAAATTTAACAAGTTTATTAACAAAGTTAAAATGTCTAGGGTATCAAAGTAAATCAATTTAAATATAGTCAGGATATTAAGATGTCAATTAGGAGGTTAGCACCTACACTTCTCTCATATACAATATTATTGTGCTGAAGGCACATATATCTTAATGGCTCTCAAGTACCATCTGGTACAATGTTAACAATTTACAATAATACTAAGATATATACAAATATGTGTATGTGTGTGTGTGTGTGAGTGTGCTCCAGGTAACTCATTAAGACTCGACTCGAACAGTGACCGACTAAACGTCCTCTCATAAGCTAACTTCTCTAACAAACAGGCTATCAGAACAGCTTGCTTGAACAATAAAATTACCAATTCACCGAACAGCAATATAGCAAGTAGCAGCAACACAGCGTCAGGAACAAGGAGATATAACGACCCTGATTGGGGACCATCAGCAGATCCTCCATAATAGTCACAAAACTCCCTTAATACTGAATCTAAGTTCAGCATAACCAAATCCCTGACTGCGACGATGCCACAACGAATTAGGTCAGAAGCTATAGCTAGAGACCTGAGTTATCTCAGAGTGTCAATGTGACACCCAGTAAAACGTCGAAAATCACTAAGTCTAGGCTATCCTCTGTGAACAGAGTTACACATACTCTACCAAACAAGGTCTAAATGACGAGGAAACAAGCAGAGACAAGAGCGAGGTGTTACTCCAACGAGAGTCAGCAGAGGAGAGAGGGATGAAGGGGAGGCAGGCTCCCAGCTCAGGTGGAATCACGCCACTCAGGTCACGTGACTCGCCCGCTATTCCAGGGCGGTGCGAGGCACAGGCTGACACAAACAAGCGAGTGGTAGTTAACAAGGTAGTTTGCCAACTCGGGCAGTTACTCAAGACTCTCGAACAATGAGCACAATAGTGTAAAATGTTACATCCTACCTACTAATATAGCTAAGTCAAATAATAATATAAAGCCAGATATTAACGATTTAGCTATTATCGAAAATATCAGCAATATAAAATTATAAGAAAGGGAAATATACATCATAATTACAATATATAATTACAATATAAATGGGGTCGCAATAGGGACCAACTGTCCCCAGGCCTAGCCACATTCCCCGCCCTCACGGGGCTCGTAGGGAGAAGCTAGGCCTCTTTGGTCCGCCATCTTCCCCGCCCAAAGGAGGCTAAGGGGAATGGCAGTCTTGTGAGCTGCAGGTCGTAGCAAGCTCCAGCTCTGGGACCTACCCTGCCCTAGAAGGGCTGGGCATGGTGTATCTCCCTCCTCATAATTATAATTATTTTTATTATAGTTATTATTATAAATGTTATAATTCTATCGTTTTTTATTACATTATATTAATATAATAATAATTATAAAAATAATAATAATAATAATAATAATAATAATAATTATTATTATTAGTATTATTATTATTATTATTATTATTATTATTATTATTATTATTATTAATCTTTCCAGAGCAAGGATTGATGAAGGCTCGATCCTATGTCCCCTAACTTAATTATCTTCGAAATTAATATTAAACAAACACAGTTAATATAATATTCCACAAACAGAAAAATAATATTTTTTTCCCGGGAATAATATTATGTTTATATTTGAAACTCTCAGAGTCGAAAATCCCACTGGCTGACGTGGTACAAATCGTCTTAAGGTGGATTTCCTGAGAGAGAATATAAGGGGAGGGGCAATCAGGTTTGATGCGAGGAAGGGGAGGAACTGGATAGCTCCAGTTTGATTGGATCAAGAGCCCTTTCATTCTGTTTCCTTCCCACTGTGCCTTTCCACCTGTTTCTTACCACCATTTTTTCCACAGTAGTGATAGACAGATAGATAGGTAGATAAATAAAAAACTGAAAGGTAGATATATTGATAGACAGATAGATGAGATAGACTGATAGATATATACATTAATATATACATACATACATATATACACATACATGCATGCATACATAAATAGACAGATTTATAGACAGATAGATGGAAAGATAAATAAATAAATAGATAGATAGATAGAGAGAGAGAGAGAGAGAGAGAGAGAGAGAGAGAGAGAGAGAGAGAGAGATGCCAAATATTTGCCTATACTGACAAATTTCTCCCACGGTGGGGCTTTGCTGAAGATTTTTAACTTGCACCGTGGCCTTTACTGACGTTTCGCCCACAAGGTGGACGAAACGTCCACTATATGAGCGAAACGTGGACAATAAAGGTCCCATTTACACTCATTTGTATCTACTTCCATCCATGCTACCGGAAGATCAGACAGAGAACAAGAGAATAAGAGAACATGATGGATTGCGAGAAAGTCGGAATAAGACGAAAAACAATGGAGGATATGCAGAGAAAGGTGAGAGAAAGGTGAGAGAAAGGTGAGAGAAAGGTGACAGAAAGTGAGAGAAAGGTGAGAGAAAGGTGACAGAAAGTGAGAGAAAGGTGAGAGAAAGTGACTGAAAGGTGAGAGAAAGTGAGAGAAAGCACAAAGAGAGATAGAGAGTAAACAAGCAATGGTTTTAAAATAATAACGTTTGGAAAGACGAAGCGAAAAATAATCGAGACTGGAAAAAATTATGTGAAGGAGTGTGAAAAAGGGAGGGTAAGAAGAGAGTGAGAGAAAGGAAGAGTGAGAGAGAGTGAGTGTGAGTGAGGGAGAGAGAGAGAGAGAGAACGAGTGGGAGAGAGTGGGAGAGGGAAAAAAATACATGGGATTGCATGTGAGTACATGGGATTGTATGAGAGTACATAGGCGTACATAAGAGTACATGGGCGTACATGGAAGTACATAGCATTGAATGGGAGAACATTGGTACATGGGAGAACATTGGAAAGACAGATAGCAGAGGACTTCGAGGCAATCACGGAGACTATCTGCTGAGAACTGTCTTCTTCTACCTAGATTAAGAACTATCGTGATTCACCTAGGTGTTTGAGTCAAGTATAGAAGAGAGAAAAGAGAGAGAGAGAGAGAGAGAGAGAGAGAGAGAGAGAGAGAGAGAGAGAGAGAGAGAGAGAGAGAGAGAGAGAGAGAGGAGAGAGAGAGAGAGAGAGAGAGAGAGAGAGAGAGAGAGAGAGAGAGAGAGAGAGAGAGAGAGAGAGAGAGAGGGAGAGTAGCGTCAAAAGGAAAGCTAAAAACAACGGGAGATCGTGCTAAGAGTATTACGGCCAATGTCAAGCCTTGAGAGAATTAGTGTTAGGCTCAGCGGGGCAGCAGCAGATGGTAAAGACAGGAAGAGACACACGTAACCTAACGCCATTACCGTGTGCTCTAGCGAGAGCGTAAAAGGAAAATTATTTAGGAGTCGGAGTCTCTTCTACCCTCTTACCAGAGGCTAGGAGATAACGTACCTGGTGTTTTTAACCTGTCTCTTCCCCTATCTCTCTCTTCCACTGCTAGCCTTTATTGCTTTACCTGCGGCAGTCACTGGGATATATAAACCGAGAGGTGTATATATCCCACTATCTCTCAGTGTATATATGCTGTTTTTTTTTTTTTCTCTTCTCTATAGATTAAAGGATTCTTGACTAATGGACAAGTGACGTGCAGCCTTACTGACCCCCTGTGTAGTCGATAGGCTTTAAACCCCATTAACCAACCCACCAGGGACGCTCTACTTTCTGGTTCATGCATTTTTGCCTGGTTCATACATTTTGTTTGGTTCATGTATTCTGTCCGATTCACGTATTTTGTCTGGTTCATACATTTTGCCTGGCTCATACATTCTGTCTGGTTCATACATTCTATCTGGTTCATACATTTTGACTGGTTCATACATTTTGTCTGCCTCATACTTTTTGTCTGGTTCATACATTTTTTCTGCCAGTACAAATTAGTTCTCAGCACTTTCTGGGGTACTTGTCAGTAGTCTGATAGAGATATAAACAATACAAATTGGATATGAAGAGGCTGGGATAGCTTTATAGAGTATAGAATATCTATGAGAGTCTGGGATGAATATAAAGAGTCTGGGATAGATATATAGTCCGGTGTTACAACAATGCACTTTCTTCACTACTACCATAAACCACACAGCTACCCCCTGCAGTACTGTACAACTTTGGCTAATAAACAGAGCTCACGACTTCCACATAAGTCAGAGACGCAGTGCCACACAATACAGCGATGCCACTAACACGGCTATTGGCACTCTGATGGAGGATTATCACTTCCCAGGGGACATTCCCGGAATCATTGGCACTATGGAGCTGATGTTTTTTTTCTTCTTCTTCCTCGTAATGGTGCATAGTGCCTCGAGGCACTGGCTAATTTAGTGCCGCAGTCACTACAATCGTCCGGCACTGTCGCTATTAGAAACGCTATTATGGTCACTGTCAGGGTCGCTATAACTACTACCACGATCAATAACGGAGTCACTAAGGAAATCACTGTTACAGTCACCATTGCAACCACATCTAACATCAACACGAGTACTGTTATAGCTAATACTAACACCACCACTGTAAATCGCTGTACAGTGAAAAATGAGTTGATAAAGCTTTACTCAGAGCCAAACCTGACTTGATAAAGCTCTACACAGATTGAAACATGACTTGATAAAGCTCTACACGAAGTGAAACATGACTTGATAAAGCTCTACAGAGAGCTAAATGTTTTAACAATAGAAGCTTATTCTGCAATCTGTCTTTTCTTGAGAGAATAAGGAATCAAAACATAAGACTATTTAAGTCACTCGTTCAAAGGTGTCTGTGAAGGCAGGTTCGAATCCTGCTGTGGACGGAGTGATAATATTTGTAAATAATTTCACCCCTTTGCGAATATATATATATATATATATATATATATATATATATATATATATATATATATATATATATATATATATATATATATATATATATATATATATATATATGATTAAAGTGCTGATGGCGGTCTTCGACTGGTGTTGGAGGGAAAACTTTCTGGAAAACTTGTCAGGGGTTGAATGTTCAGAAGTGTGAGGGTGTTGAAACTCAAGCCAAACACGGTTGGTGGGTGGTGGGCGATGAGTGGTGGGTGATGGGTGGTGGGCGATGGGTGGTGGGTGGTGGGCGATGAGTGGTGGGCGACAGGCTGTTCTCAGAAACTATATCATTTTTGCTTTCATTATTGCTGTTGTTGTTGCTGCTGTTATTATTACTTTCATTGTGATTATAATTAAATTCTGGAAACTTTATATTGATTAATTGAGTTTAAAGCCTATCTACTACACCATGGTCGTTAAGGCTGCAAGTCACCAACTTTACTACGTCAAGAATAATCTAATTCCTAAATCAGGGATTAAACTCTTAGCATATATACACGTATATATTCGCTGATAGAAATATACCCTTCAAGATATACATATCCTGTGGTATAACCATGGAGAGCAAAGACTGCATGAAGGACATAAGAATAGATTAAAAACTATCAGATTTTGAATGTGAAAAAAAAAATACGTAGGACAGACAAATTTTTAGTATGTGTATGTCAAGAAAATAATTCGAAAATCAAATTTTCTAAATAAAAGAAAAAAAATGTATGTGGGGGCGCCTTTGCAAACCAAAAACTTAATAATAATAATAACAATAATAATAATAATAATAATAATAATAATAATAATAATAATAATAATAATAATTAATAATAATAATAATAATAATAAAGGATGCTCTTCTCAACTAGTGGAGTAATATACTTGACTGAGTATCAGTGGTGGCTTAATATAGTATATGAAAATGATATATATGAAGGTATATCTATTCAGTGGGATGTGCAGCACAGGATGAGTATAATATGAAGCGTATGTCTCTCAGTGTACATACGCTGAGAGTTTATTTTAATACCTATTATAGGTATTAAAGTATTCCTTAATGTGATGTACAGGTGACATGCAGCTTTATTGACCCTCGTGTAGTAGATAGACTTTAAACCAACTTATCATAAAGGTTTCTCGCTTTATGTCTTCTAATGTATATTGAGATGTGCGTATGTACTCAAAGTGTACATACACTCCGGGATGTGTATATCTCATTGTGTATATACATCGCGTAATGCGTTTATAGCCGACAAAACTGAAGTACTGGTAAAAAGAGATGTGTATATTTCGGCTTTACTCATAGACCCTCTTCACACCGAGACATATACACCTCTTTACTCCTGCGTTTCTGGTCCAAAGTTATCACTCCCCTTTCAGTGTTGATAGAGACACACATTCTGTAAAGCAAATTTGTTTTTCATGGATAAACTCTCTCTCTCTCTCTCTCTCTCTCTCTCTCTCTCTCTCTCTCTCTCTCTCTCTCTCTCTCTTTACACAGGGTTTGACAAGGTTAGGTTAAGGATCCCTAGCTTTATTGACAAGCTATTTACAAGTTAAGGGTTCCTAACTTTATTGAAAAGCTAAGAGCTGTTACCTACATCAACTCATTTGAAAGTATTTTTATTGTTATGAAACATACAAGTAGGGAACAGGATGAAGTTGGAGCCATCTGTGGGCCAGCATTTTCATTTGATCAACTGACTTTATCTCGTTGACATCATAATGCTGTACGAATGTGTTCCAGACTCGAGTCATCCTGGGGATAAATGATCTCAAATGAAGTGATGTTCTGGAGAAGGTTACAGCCAGAGTGAAGTTGCTGCTTTCTGCCCGTCTTGTGGTATACAAGCTTGCTTCTCACTGTCCTCGAAGTGGAGCCAAGTGTGGTACTTTGACAATGTTGGCCTTGTACATAACTGTAAGGCCACCCACATCCCTCCTGTGTTGAAGGCTCTGCTGAAATGACAAATCTATCCAGGATGGATCCAGGCGAGAGATGAGACGACTTGCTCTCTTCTCTACTCTGTCAAGCAGTCGCAGATGAAAGAGGGGGGGAGGGGGTCAGGCAAACCAAGAAAGTGGAGCATACAGAATCTTCCAACCCCTACTGACAAGCAGATGCGAGATACGTTGTTCTTCGTGGTCAGTTTGGAGTCAAATTTCACCCCAATGATATCAACTTCTTCCCCAGGTACCAACACTCTCCCATTCATACTTACTACTGCACCGGCATTACCATCATGGTGCCTAGAGACCATCATCATTTGTGTTTTCTCAGGTGCAAACGTTACTTGCCATCGGTTTTCCCAAACTGATATAGCTGATGATTGTTGTAGCTTAGGGCAGTTGGCATTTCTTCTCTTGGATAAGTGAATGTCAGAGTACAGTCGTCTGTATTTGCCTGGGATTCTGGGATGAGATGAAGAAGGTCATTGAAGTAGACATTCCATAACAATGGTCCCAGAACACTTCCTTGTGGAACACTTGCCCCAATAGGATGTCTTGCTGATTATGTTTGATTGAGAACTACCCTTAGACATCTACCATGAAGGTAATCACTAAGGAGACATAGCGTAGAGCCTGCAATTCCCAGTGCTTGCAGTTTTGCCAAGAGGCCCTGGTGCCACACTCGCTCAAAAGCACCAGGAATGTCCAATGCTACTACACAGTTGACTTTGGATTCATCCAGTGTCTGGTGTCATTTAATGGAGAGGTTTAACAACAGATCAGCAGCAGAGTAACCTTTCCTGAAGCCATATTGACGGTCACAAAGTAGTGAGTGGTAGTCAAAAAACTCTGTCATTTGTCTTGAGATTATTGTCTCAAGGATCTTGCCAGTGATTGACAGGAATGACACTGGTCTGTAGTTGCTGATTTCTGCTCTGCTCTTCTTTTTGTGAACAGGGATTACATTTGCCTCTTTCCACAGAGAATACCATTTACACTGTACTAGGCAGTGCTGAAAGATGCGAGTTAGAGGTGCTGCTAGCTGGTCTGCACATCTTCTCAGCAATCTTGGACTCAACTTGTCTGGGCCCACAGCCTTTTCTTGGCCAAACGATTTAAGAAGGAAATGCACCTCCTCCTGCCTTATTGTCACAACTGACAGTTTTGACAGTTCTTGCAGCTAGCCAAGGAGGGTCCCTTGCTGGATCAGGAACTTGCATTTTGGTGCAAAGTGTTCGGCAAAGAGGTCAGCTTTCTCTTGACTACTAGTAGAGGTGATCCCATCCTGTCGATTTAGAGGTGGAATGAGTTCATCAGGCAGATAACCTTGTCTGTCCTTGACCATGGACCACCAGGTTTTAGAGCCCACTCTACCTGATGCTAGCTTTCTTTTGGTGTCCACCTCCCATTTAGCGATAGCCCACTATTGAACTTCGCCCATATGCCTACAGGCGTGTCTGTGCAGTTTACTGTTATAGGTGGTAGGATGTCTCTTATACCTTCGCCTCTCTCTCTCTCTCTCTCCCTCTCCCTCTCTTTCTCTCACTCACTCTCTCTGTATGAAATCATGATTTGATCAAGGTGAGTATAAATAGCAAGCGCGTCTGTCTCGCGTTAAACAGACGGAGGACGAAGCCTCCACCACGTCCTGCCCTGAACCACCAACATGGGTTTAGCACTTAACATGAATTATTTATTGATCGATTTCCACAACAGAGTAAAACATGACTAATAGTAATAGGAATAGTCTGTCAGAGAGCTATTTCTGCCAATTTTGTTGGCAGTACTTGCCATCCTACCATACTGGTGGATAATATATGGCATCCTACCATACTAGTGGATAATATCTGCCATCCTACCATACTGGTGGATAATATCTGCCATCCTACCATACTGGTGGATAATATCTGCCATCCTACCATACTGGTGGATAATATCTGCCATCCTACCATACTGGTGGATAATATCTGCCATCCTACGATACTTTTGGTGGATAATATCTGCCATCCTACCATACTGGTGGATAATATCTGCCATCCTACCATACTGGTGGATAATATCTGCTGTCCTACCATACTGGCAGATTATATCTGCCACCCTACGATACTTTTAAGTAGTGCCTGCCATCCTACGATACTTTTAAGTAATGCCTGCCATCCTACGATACATGTGGCATATACCTGTCACCACGGGACACCTTTTTAAGCAATATCTCTCATCCTACGATACTTGTATACAGTTCCTGCTATCCTACAATCTGAATTTAAAAGACTTAAATCGAAGATTGTCTGGCATCTTTCATCCCAAGAGATGTATTGTAGAAGACGGGGTATTGTAAGGAAGGGGGTTTTATAGGAAAGGGGGTTTTGTCGGGTAGGGTGTATTGTGGGGAGAGGTTATTGTGAGCTGTTAGGGAGGGCATATGTCTGCATACTCTCTCATATTTATTAGAACCGGTAAATTACAAGGGATTTAAATGCATTCTCTTGCAAATTGCAGATCAGATCATGATATATGCAAAATTGCAAAGAGGACTAACTACCCAAATAATTTTACCTTCAATATACGACACCGGTTGTGTTAGGAAGTATATATTACACTCTAGTACACTGTCACCCTCACCAGGAGCCGCTGAGGTAAACGTATATATATATATATATATATATATATATATATATATATTCGTTGTCAAACTACATTATTTTATTCAGAACATTCACCTATTTGACTTTTAAATAAGTTGAGAGAGAGAGAGAGAGAGAGAGAGAGAGAGAGAGAGAGAGAGAGAGAGAGAGAGAGAGAGAGATCACAGTCAGCAGGACTCGATACTGCTACTGGGGACGGGCAAGATTCCCAGGCAGGGCTCTTATCCACTCGGCCATCACAAATGCCACATAAGCTGGGCAGCCTGGTTCACAAGCCATGTTTCTTTCCCAGCCCGGGCACGTCAGTGAGCCTCAAGCATGGCAGCCCGGGCACGTCAGTGAGCCTCAAGCATGGCAGCCCGGGCACGTCAGTGAGCCTCAAGCATGGTCCATCCCCAAGTAGCAGTATCGAGTCCTGCTGACTGCAATCTTTCTCTGTAAAGACCCGCTTGTTTCTGCGTGGTGCAATGATATACGTATACACACACACACACACACACACACACACACACACACACACACACACACACACACACACACACACACACATATATATATATATATATATATATATCGGAGTGGACGTGTCAGCAGATGGGTCTATGAAAGATGAGGTGAATAAAAAAACTGACGAGGGGATAAAGGTCAGTGGTGCACTGAGGAGTCTGTGGGGACAAAGAACATTGTCCATGGAAGCAAAGAGGGGAATGTATGAGAGAATAATTATACCAACGCTCTTATATGGGTGTCAAGCATGGGTTGTGATTGTTGCAACAAGAAGAAGGCTGGAGGCAGTGGAGTTGTCATGTTCGATGGCAATGTGTCGTGTGAATATAATGCAGAGAATCCGTAGTTTGGAGATTAGGAGGAGGTGCAGGATTACCAAAACTATTATCCAGAGGGCTGAGGAGGGGTTACTGAGATGGTTCGGATATGTAGAGAGGATGGAACAAAATAGAATGACTTCGAGAGTATATAAATCTGTAGTGGAGGCCGTCTCCCACCCTGCCTTGGTGGGAGACGGCCAATGTGCAAAATTAAAAAATATGTATACATACATATATAACATATGAAGACAACCACTATGAAAAATAGAGAATTCAGGCTCGACTACTCACATTATCAAGGAACTATGATAGTTCCTTGATAATGATAGTAGTCACGATAAGCTGACTTGGAATTCCCTATTTTTTCATAGTATTGTCTTCATATTTTGATATCACCTGATTACTGTGATCTTTTTTATATATAATAATATATATATATATATATATATATATATATATATATATATATATATATATATATATATATATATATATAATTATATATATATATATATATATATATATATATATATATATATATATATATATATATATTATATATATATATATATATATATATATATATATATATATATATATATATATATATATATATATATATATATATATGTCGTGCCGATTAGGTAAAACTGGTCTATTAGCAAGAACTCATCTAAAATTAAGTCCTTTCTAAAATTTTCTTATACGTTTAAAGATATTTTTTCATTTATGTTAATGTAAGAATTTATAATTTTGTACCAAGAGAAACTTTGAAAACCTACTAACCTTATTACAAAAGCGCAATTTAATTTAGCCTAACCAACTAAATATATTTTAGATACGTTAACATTAATTTAATAATAACCAAACACAATGAAATATATTTTTCGTTATGTTCAGAATGATTTTGCGAAATTATTGCATACACAAATTTTCACTTGTCTTATATGGCAAGGTGAGCATTGCTATTTAAGCCAAAATCGCAGTTTTACCTAATCGGCACGACATATATATATCGTGCCGATTAGGTAAAACTTGCGATTTTGGCTTAAATAGCAACGCTCATCTTGCCATATAAGACAAGCGAAAATTGTGTATGCAATAATTTCGCAAAATCATTCTGAACCTAACGAAAAAATATATTTCATTGTGTTTGTTATTATTAAATTAATGTTAACGTATCTAAAATATATTTAGTTGGGTTAGCTAAATTAAATTGCGCTATTGTAATAAGGTTAGGTAGGTTTTCAAAGTTTCTCTTGGTACAAAATTATAAATTTTTACATTAACATAAATGAAAAAATATATCTTTAAACGTATAAGAGCAAATTTTAGAAAGGACTTAATTTTAAATGAGTTCTTGCTAATTGACCAGTTTTACCTAATCGCAGCATTATTATATATATATATATATATATATATATATATATATATATATATATATATATATATATATATATATATATATATATAGTTAAGAGAAGTAATATTAGAAGCAATCGTAATAGTAATAGGATGGGGTATTGAATCCCTTTAAGAAAAAGTAAATCTCTTTCTTTCTCTCTTCTCTCTTTCTCCCTTCCTCTCTCTCTCTCTCTCTCTCTCTCTCTCTCTCTCTCTCTCTCTCTCTCTCTCTCTCTCTCTCTCTCTCTCTCTTTCTTTTTCTCTCACACACACACGACTAGCGACAACAATTACGACTAGACTTGCGACGCCGGTTGTGATCCCATTTGCAACGTGACTTGTGAGAAAAGATCAATATTTTCCCAGTTTGGTCAACTTGGTGAAGTAAGTTTAACCTCCATCATTTTTTTTCTTATAAAATTAAGCCGAGAAAAGATTTATAAGGAGACGCCATGAGGCTACGCATTTGGCTGGATCCTATTTTATTTTTCCAAGGAGTTAAGGATTTGACTAAGATGGAAGACAGATTCAGAGTAGATGGTTGGTTAGGTAAGGTTTGTCAGGAAACAGGACATGTGTTTCCTGACGCGGGTCTTAATCAAATGATGACCCGCAGCTGGAGCTTTTGGTCATCTGACCGAGGCCTTCCGCTGGCTTTGAGATTGAAATCTTCACGGAAGTGATTCAGCTCTTTGTTGCTGCATATGTACTTCCCTGAAAGGATAATATTTATTGCAGATTTCTGCATTATGCAACAGGTCAGTGTTGAACCAGGGGTTTCAAGATCAAAGTCTGATCCACCACCTGGACTGTCCTACTAAATATATGGGCAAATGCCCAATAATAACTCACAGGGACATAAAAAAGAAACTTAAGAGATTGATTGATCTGTATATTTCGACCCCTTTCTGGGATCCTCTTCATCTACTGAAGAGGATCCCAGAAGGGGGTCGAAATATACAGATCAATCAGTTCCCAGAGTTTCTGTCCGCTAGTGGGTTATTTTTGATCACTGAAAATTGTTCATTACACTTAAATACTGTATGTATGAGAGGTGGAACACTTTCCCAGTTCCGTTCTTCACACTAAGCCTCTCTCAGGCCAAGTGTCTATCGATAAGTGCCTTGGATAACTCAAAACTAACACACACACATACACCCACATATGCACATCTGACGAAGTGTCTATCGGCAAATGCCTTTGACGACTGGTAACTAGCACACTCACTCATACAGTAACTAACTGACTAATCTTTCCTTCAGACAGGTCAACTGCCGCGTATCCAGTCGTAGTGTTCGTGCACGGAGAGTCGTACGAATGGGGGTCGTCCAGCCTCTACGACGGGTCTATCCTGGCAGCGCTGGGTCGTGTTATAGTCGTCACTATCAACTACCGCCTGGGTATTCTGGGTAAGTCATCTCCGCCTCAGTCAACTACAACCTTATTTACTCAAAAAGTTATCTTGTTTTCACACATCTACAGCCTTGGTTGATTCTTTAAGTCGTCGATACATTCAACTGCAGCTTTGTTGCATTCGTCAAATTATCTTCGCCACAATTAGCTACAGCCTTGGTATAATTTTTAAGTCATCTTAATCTCAATCAACTACAGCCTCTGTTATATATATATATATATATATATATATATATATATATATATATATATGTCGTGCCGATTAGGTAAAACTTGCGATTTTGGCTTAAATAGCAACGCTCACCTTGCCATATAAGACAAGTGAAAATTTGTGTATGCAATAATTTCGCCAAAATCATTCTGAACATAACGAAAAAAATATATTTCATTGTGTTTCTTTATTATTAAAGTAATGTTAACGTATCTAAAATATATTTAGTAGGGTTAGGCTAAATTAAATTGCGCTTGTTGTAATAAGGTTAGGTAGGTTTTCAAAGTTTCTCTTGGTACAAAATTATAAATTCTTACATTAACATAAATGAAAAAAATATATCTTTAAACGTATAAGAGAAAATTTTAGAAAGGACTTAATTTTAGATGAGTTCTTGCTAATTGACCAGTTTTACCTAATCGGCACGACATATATATATATTATATATATATATATATATATATATATATATATATATATATATATATATATATATATATATATATATATATATATATGACACCTACCTGCCACACTCCTTAGCCGAAGGGGTGGAGCTGCCAGCCACAGGGAGATCCAGAAGACCCGCAAATATGAAGACCTTCCCTCTTGCTATAACTTCATCCCAATAGGGTCGGAGACCCATGGAGCATGGGGCAAGTGTGCTCTAAAGTTTCTCAAGGAGCTGGGTGGAAAACTCATCATAGAAACCAAGGACCACAGGGCGACCAGCTTCCTCTTTCAGAGACTCAGTGTTGCGATCCAGAGGGAAATACCTGCAGTATTCTGGGCACGCGGCCCACTGCCGGGGAGTTGGACGAAGTATTTGACATGTAGCTCTGAGTTGTTATCTATGTTGTTTTACTCCCCATTGTATTTTGTCTTGAAATAAAGTTTGTAAAAAGATGGGGTGGTAGGGAAGTGGAATATTCAAATGGCTTCAGAAAGAAATCTAAATATTCTTCCTTGAAGTCTTTTTATCCACTTCTCCGAGGCAATGGGTCCCACAATTGACACCAGAGGTGGACCCCATCCTATATATATATATATATATATATATATATATATATATATATATATATATATATATATATATATATATATATATATATATATATATATATATATATAGATAGATAGATAATTCGACATGCAACACATCTCAACATTATGTTGCAAAAGCAAAATATTGTTACAACATTTTCCTTCTCTCGTTGCATACGAGTTCTGCAAGCCTGTGATATGTTGCCCAATATCCAACCTTTTGTGAATTTAATTCGCGCAACCTTTCACAGCGAACAGCGCTCAAAATTTTGGGAATAGGACGAAATAAGTTATATGTCATTAATCCAATTGCGTCAATATATACGCAATACTGCTACTGTCCAGTGAAATTTTGTATATTGTTTAGTAGTGTACATTTACATACAGTACGTATTTGAGCTATTTACCTGAATATACTTGGATATTCGATAGATATGTAATGTGCATTCAAGCGATAGACTTTTTCATTCAGTATATATATATATATATATATTATATATATATATATATATATATATATATATATATATATATATATATATATATATATATATATATATATATATATATATATATATATATATATCGTGCCGATTAGGTAAATCTGGTCAATTACCAAGAACTCATTAAAAATTAAGTCCTTTCTAAAATTTTCTCTTATACGTTTAAAGATATATATGTTTCATTTATGATAATGTAAAAATTTATAATTTTGTACCAAGAGAAACTTTGAAAACCTACCTAACCTTATTACAACAAGCGCAATTTAATTTAGCCTAACCCAACTAAATATATTTTAGATACGTTAACAATAATTTATTAATAAACAAACACAGTGAAATATATTTTTTCTTTAGGTTCAGAATTATTTTTGAAATTATTGCATACACAAATTTTCACTTGTCTTATATGGCAAGAAGAGTGTTGCTATTTAAGCCAAAATCGAAGTTTTACCTAATCGGCACGACATATATATATATATATATATATATATATATATATATATATATATATATATATATATATATATATATATATATATATATATATACAGAGATAGACAGCTGGATAGTGTTTTCTAATCACGCCATTGACACATTTTCATTCATGTGATTTACGTAATGTATTTCCAAACATGCGACAGATAATATATATCCAATTATACAGTAGGTATTATAATCCCAATCATGTGACAGAAATTACATTTCCAGTCATATGACTTATATGTAATTCTCCTTCAGTGTCTCGCACAGCTTTGAAGATAATTAGATTCCTGTGTAAAATTGTTTGCAAAGCATGAAATTGTGGAACGATGACTTTAAAGACTACTACTGCTACAGTAGTACAGTAGCAGTAGTACAGTAATACAATAGCAGCAATACTAATAGTAACATTAGTTACTATTAGTATTGCTGCTACTGTACTACTGTTCCTGCAGCTATTACTGTTGCTGCTATGACAACTACGACTGCTACTACAACTAATACTATTGCTGCTACTACTTCAACTACTATTCAAGGCAATTCAAGGCCTGTAGAACTTGGCCGTAAGCACAGTCGGTAATATAGCGAGCAACCAGGCAAGACAGGGGCAAGGCAAACACAGAAACGGTAGTTATTTTCTTTACCCTTATATTCCTTCACCACTGTGTACAATATTTAAGTTGGCACTATTACGATAAGACAGGGCAAAGAGTCACTCGAAGCAGGAGTCGACAGGACCAGCGTAAGAGAAAGTCTGCCTCACAGCCAGGCAGGCAGGAGGGACATCACCTTAGCTGTGGAGCCGAATCTCATCTGATTGGTGGGTTGAACTGGACAATTAATTCAGCAGTAGGGCCTCAGAACTGCTGTACTCTGAATTGGGAGTTCGCTGGTCGAGAAGACACATCAAAGGGGTGTGTGATGAAGGTAGACTCTACTGCTACTCTTATGACTACAATCACCGCTGCTACTTGCACTATTACTGCTAATATTACTAGTATTACTACTAGTAGTACTGAAAAACTATGTGTCGTAAATATTCTTAGAATTTGCGACAGGCGTCGTTGGTTATCTTTGTCTGTTTTCAGAATTTGGTTTTGTTTTGCTTTTATTTGTCCATTTCGATCTCCCTGGACATTTAACCTTATTACGATAGATTTAGCAATAGATTAAGTCTACCACAAGCCGGTTCTCAACCACAATATCTAGAGTTGAAGGATGGCTGGTTGGTTAATGAGGGATGAAAATCTATCCACTACATGAGGGTCATTAATGCTGCATGTCACCTGTTCAACACCTGTCAAAACTACTTTAATATGTAAAATAGTGATTAAAGTAAACTGTCATTGTATATTCACTGCGAGATATACACCTCGGGGTGTATACAATGTTGAGTGACTTAAGATATACCCTTGACTGTTTTTTGTCTATAATAATGTATATATGTAAGCATATATGCCTTGTTAATCAACTGTGTTAATCACTGCTAAACATATCGAAGAGACATACCAATCCTCATCACAGTTTAACACAGAAAGGTGAAATATCTATCTCAGACAATGCTGATCCAGCGCTGAGAATCATAATTATCCCCAGCACACTTTAACATAACTCACGAAATCGTAATGACACGATTGCAAACAAACCATACCACGGGTGGGGTTCGAACCCGCGGTCAGAGAGTCTCAAAACTCCAGACCGTCGCGTAAGCCACTGGGCCAACTAGCTAGCCAGCTAGTTGGATGAATCTCATTGAAGCTAGCTGGCCCAGTGGCTTACGCGACGGTCTGGAGTTTGAGACTCTCGACCGGGTTCAACCCCACCCCGTATGGTTTGTTTACACTTTAACGTATCCCTGGAGGGGAGCCGTCCCTAACACAGGGTGAACACAAACCGGATAGACATTTGCCATTAACATACAATGGACACATTCCCGAGCGTCAATTTTTTATCAGAATTCTAGGATGACTCTCTCAGAGAGACACTCCTGTCATAAGCCAGGTTCATCTTGTCACTTTCCCGAGAATGACTGACAGTACCGCAAGTCATTTGGTGAGAAAAATTAATTACCTTCACCAGCTGTGACAGCGGGTAATTAGGAAAGTGCTTCATTTATAAGCTTTATGTGGGAACCATCCACGTCTTCATTACCACCAATTAGAATGTACATTATCGCAAAATTACTGTCGTATACTGTGCTTCTGGGTTATTCAGAGCCTGAAAGTTCAGTGATACATGTAGCTTGTCTGATTGGTTTAGCAAATTTAATGCCTATCTACTACAAGAGGGTCATTAAGGCTACTTGTCACCTGCACATCACCAATCAAGTTAACTTTAATACCCAGTATTGGTATTAAAGTTAACTCTAACTGTGTACATTCCGAGATATACATTCCTCGAAGTGTATGTACATTGCAGCTCTCAGTACATATACATCAAGAGAGATACTCTTCTCAATGTATACTAAGAAAAATAATGATATGAAAAGTCTGTTAAATTTTGAGCTTATCTAATGATTTATTAGACATAGCATATATATACACCGATATGTGTATATCTCTCCAGCTTTCATATCCTCTTTCATGGCATCAAACGAGTTAATAAAACAAATTCTTCCGCACAGCCTCAATGACTCAGCAGGAATACAGGACCCTAGCTATGCCAGTGCCATCACTGAATGGGAGACTCTTGCTGCTCCAGCACCAAAAATCTAGTGCAGCACTGGCCTACAAACAGTCAAGTTGGGATGGCCCCATCGCTGAAAAACGTGCTTGCCAACATGCTTAGGGCTGTAACATCAAACAGAGAGACTGCCTGTCTCTAAGCTCTGAGTTCACATCACTCCGGGGACTTCCTCCAAACAGTTCACATTTCGGCAATGGGAACAAGCCTCAACCCTAAGACCCTCCGTATTGCAGTGGCTCTCCGCCTTTGCTGCCCCAATTCACAGGGAATATATGTGTATTTGCGGCGATACGCAAGCTGACCAATATGGTCTACATGGTCTTAACTGTTCCAAAACCAAGGGTTGGCATGCAAGACACAATGAAGTCAGCGACATCATTAAGAGAACCCTCGCTACAGCTGGATTCCCAGCCGAGAGAGAGCCCTGATCACTAGCAGCCAACAATACCCACAACCCATCAAACCACCCCGACGGGATCACCATCTATCTTTGGAAGAATGGCAAGCTCTTAGCATGGGACTATACTTGTGTGACGCTGGCTGACACCTACATACATCACAGTACAAGAGTACAAGATCAGCAAGTACAGGGACATAAGCCAAAAGTATCAATTTGTCCCAGTGGATCAGAGACCTTGGGATCATGGGAAAAAATGCCACACGTTTCCTTAAAAAACTGGGTTCGAGACTCATCGACACCACCAGGGACCCAAGGGCAGCCACTTTCATGTTCCAGTGCCTCATTGTGGCCATCCAGAGGGAAATGCATGCTGCATACTGGGCTCGCGTCCGGCTTCAGAGGAGCTGGATGAGATTCAAAATCTTTGATATATTGTACCAATGTATTCATGTTTGTGTTTTCTGTCAATGTATTCTGTCTATTAATAAAGTTAACATGTAATATAAAATATAGGGGGTTGTAGAAGAAAATATTCAAACAGCTCCGGGGAGAACCTTGAATTTTTCCTGAAGTACGTTTATTGTCTTCTCTGAGGATGAGGGTCCCCAGTAAAGTTCTATATATTAAAAAATATAGGAGGTACCTCTCTAGAACTTTACTGGGGACCATCATCTCAGAAAGACAATAAACATCTTCAGAAAAATTCAGTTCCAGTTTTGATATTTTCTTCTACCACCTATATTTATATATATATATTTATATATATATATTTATATATATATATATATATATATATATATATATATATATATATATATATATATATATATATATATATATATTATATATATATATATATATATATATATACTGACACTTACTTTACTCCTCTATTTTAGGTATTGATGTATTCTTGACTGGTAAACAGTTAGTAGCTAGGTATTAAGCTCCATTACCTTTTGATCTATCAATGAGAAATTCAATTATAACCTTTAAAAATTAAGAACTCTAAGTTACCATAACTCACTTTAAAAAATCCACAAGCATTCTCTGGAGCAAAAAAAAATCAGCTGTGCTTCTTCTGACACCTTTGGTGTCCAGTCCTTAAAAAGTGCCCCTTGAATTACCTTTTAGTTCTTTTTTATATTTTCGAATGCAAAATAACCACAGGAGTTGAATAATAGCTATCATTCAACTCCCTCTGTGGTTATTTTGCATCTTGAGTCGCTCGTTCTCGATTATTGCATATTTTCTAATATATTTTACTTCAGAAAGGACAAAAAGGCACAATACCGTGACTGAAAGAATACACAAATAACCCGTAAATGGTCCAACTTGGACCATTTACAAAGTCACACTAACAGACAAGAGTGAGGTAGCCAGTATATATAGGCGAGCTGGGAAAAGGACGGGAACAAGAGAGACAAGGAAGTAGTGGTAGTGGAAGTAGTAGTAGTAGAAGAAATAATGGTAGTAGAAAGTAGGGAGAGTAGCTTAGTGGCCAAAGAGAGAAAAGGGGGGAATGAAGGATGAAGAAAGGCAAAAGTAAAGGCGGTAGCAATAGTATAAGAAAGGGGAAGAAGAGTAAGTAGAAGTAGAAGTAGGGTCAGTATAGGACAAAAAAAAGGAGCACTGCAGGAGAGCTAAGGACCCGCAAGGGAAAAGACCAAGACGCAGGGGACAGAACATAAGAAAGAAGGAACACTGCAGCAGGCCTGCTGGCCCATGCTAGGCAGGTCCAATTCTCCCACCGGCTTTAGCCAATGCCTTGACCTAGTAAGGTCAGTCACATTCACGCAACCTGACCTAGTAGCACAAGCTAGTCAGGTCCAACTCACACCCACCCACACCCACTCATGTATTTATCCAACCTATTTTTAAAACTACACAACGTCTTAGCCTCTATGACGGTACTCGGGAGTTTGTTCCACTCATCCACAACTCTATTACCAAACCAGTACTTTCCTATATCCTTCCTGAATCTGAATTTTTCCAACTTAAAACCATTGCTGCGAGTCCTGTCAGGCTAGATAACAAAGAAAGAAAAAGGAAAAAAATAGGAAAGGAGAAGAAAGGATCAGGTTCAGTCACGAGTGTTCTCAACTTTGGAGCATTTGACAATGTAATGACAAAGGAAGTCATCTACAGTGACAAAGCCAGGACTAAGAATAATACAAGGAAATATTAGACACATATGCAACACTTGGGTATCTTTATTGAGGAAACATTTCGCCACACAGTGGCTTCATCAGTCCATACAAAGGAGAAAGGTGAAGAACAGGAGGAGTTTGAGGTAATCAGTCCCTCGGCCTTGAGTCGATGTAGTCAGTCCATCAATCTTGATAAGAATATAGCATATGTGCTAGGAAGCAGCTTATATACCGTAGGCAGGAGAGGTGCAGAAGTCGTAGGTGGTGTCACATTTGTCCAATGTGGAAGTAGGTCGTGCCCAAGGGTTAGGCAAGTGAAGAATTCCCTGTATTAAGATACCAAGATGTTGCTGTGTCAGACAGGATGTAGATGAATGGTTCAGAGAACCGACAAGTTGATAAATTAGACACATATGCAACACTTTCCTCAATAAAGATACCCAAGTGTTGCATATGTGTCTAATTTATCAACTTGTCGGTTCTCTAAACCATTCATCTAAATACAAGGAAAGTTGTGTACAAGGGATGCTTATACACAACTATGTAAGGGCGTATAAGGGCTACTATATGAGGGTGACTGTGAAAGCTAGAAGTAGGGTAGACAGTTTTAGCAGAGGACCAGTCAATAGGATGACTGTGATCTCTCAAATGACAGAAAAGTACATTACTGGTGTCGGCATTCCTAACACTTCTTTTGTGTTATTTACGTGTGTCAGAAAGAGAGCGGCCAGTCTCTCCAAAGTACTGGAGAGGGCAAGTGAAGCATGAAATAGAGTAGACACTAGGGGCATCAATAGCGGGAGGAGAGGTACGAACTACATTACTGCAAAGGGTGTTAGTTTGACGAAAAGTAAGCTTAATGTCTAAGTTTCAGAGAGAGTTGTTGGGATTGGAAAGACTGTTAGTATAGGGAAGGCAGAGAACAGGGAATTTCACAGGAGTAGAGAGTTTTGAGAGAGAAGAAAGTCCGTTTAGTAAGTGATATGGCAGAGTTTATAAATCGGAAAGGCAGCCAAGACAAGGAAATGAATTAAGAATAGTGGAAATTTCCGAATCAAGGAAGTCCTGTCTGTCAGTGTGACTTTGTAAATGGTCCAATTTGGAGCGAAACGTCGTCGTAATCTCCTCACTCCTATGTGCGGGTTATTTGTATACATTTCACTTCATGTGATTATACTGAAAACATCAGTGTATATACACTTAGAGAGTTGTATAACGTATACCTTAGTATCTATTCAAAGCTTAATTTAGTCCAGATATAAGAGATTAAAATATTCTTGATTGGTGGTGAACAGGTGACATGCATCCTTAATGACCCTCGTGTAATCAGTAACCCTCAAACCTAATTAACCAATCCAAAATTAATAGCCGACTCTTCCTATTTTTCATTAAAGCCTAAGAATAACAGACGAGCTAATATAACTCTACTTTTTTTTTTAATATCAGCTTAAAAAATGCGTACATCACATTGGCATTTCATGAATTTTAAATTCAGTCTACAAATAACCTGCATATTCGGTCCTACTTCAATCATTTGTAAATGGTCCAAGTCAGACCGAAACGTCGTCGTAAGCTCCTCCCTCCTGTGTACGGGTTATTTGTTCATTGTTCCAGTCACGGTATTGTTCCTTTTTGTTCTTTAAATCCAGTGTTTGTTGCAAGTGAATCCGGAACATTAATTCTTTTATTTTCATCTGAGTATCTGACTTCCGGAGAAACTGTCTCTCTCTCTTCTGGTTATTTCAACGAGATTCCTAAACTGTTATTCCAAATAGCGAAGGTAGTGAAGTCCAGAGTGAGGGGACGTAGTCTCCAGCTCTGCACTCGGAAGAGAGTGCAGAAAAGAGATTTTAAATCCTTGCGCCGAGGAGCTTGTAGCCTTTTAGCCTTTCCTCTTCTGAACACATAGTGTCTTTCACTCAGTAGAGTGCATAGCATAACATCTGACTTTCAGTCAGTAGAGTGCATAACATAACATCTAACTTTCAGTCAGTAGAGTGCATAATATAACATCTAACTTTCAGTCAGTGGAGTGCATAACATAACATCTAACTTTCAGTAAGTAGAGTGCATAGCATAACATCTAACTTTCAGTCAGTAGAGTGCATAAAATACCATCTAACTTTCAGTCAGTAGAGTGCATAAAATACCATCTGACTTTCACTTAGTAGAGTGTATAAAATACCATCTTACTTTCACTCAGTGGAGTGCATAACATAACATCTAACTTTCAGTCAGTAGAGTGCATAACATAACATCTAATTTTCACTCAGTAGAGTGCATAACATAACATCTAACTATCAGTCAGTAGAGTGCATAAAATAGCATCTGACTTTCACTTAGTAGAGTGCATAAAATAGCATCTGACTTTCACTCAGTAAAGTGCATAACATTGCATCTAACTTTCACTCGGTAGAGTACATAACATAGCATCTAACTTTCACTCAATAGAGTGCATAACATCTAACTTTCACTCATCAGAGTACATAACATAGCTTTTAGCTTTCACTCATCAGAGTACATAACATAGCTTTTAACTTTCACTCAGCAGAGTATATAACATAGCTTTTAACTTTCACTCAGCAGAGTACAGTTTATAGTTTTTAACTTTCACTCATCAGAGTACATAACATAGCTTTTAACTTTCCCTCAGCCGAGTACTAAACATAGCTTCTCACTTTCACTCAGCAGAGTTCAAGTACAGAACGTTGCTTTTAGCCTTCACTCATTAGAACATAGAACATAATTTCTAACCTTTAATCAGTAGAGTACAGAACATAGCTTCTAGGTTTCACCTAGCTGAGTACCAAACATAATTTCTAACCTTCTTCCTTCACTCTGCAGAGTACAAAACATAGTTTCTAACCCTCACTCAGCAGAGTATAGACAGTAACTTATAACCGGTTGGGTGATTAATTGGGTTTTAAGAATATCAGCTAAACGAGGGTCATTAAGGATATAAGTCACCTGTCCACCACCAGTCAAGAATACTTTAATCCTTTAAATAAGAGACCTTTAATTTAAGTATCCTCCCTTAGGGAATATAAAGTGAGAGGTATACACTTCTCCGTGTATATACTCCTACCTTGAGCCACTAACCTTCGAGCAGTGGCGAGCAGTTCAGTTATATTCTAAATATATTGTGAAATTCCCTTAAAGTTCAGCTTTAACCTCTCGCCATTGACAGGTAATGTTTTTTTAGGAAAAAGGCACCAGACCTTTACATTCACCTGTTACTGTATGTGAAGCAATAAACCCGTATGGGTCGTTTAACAGTGGAGGCTTGATCCTCCCTCCACTAATCTAAGTGTACTAGCCATTATTTTTCCACTCGACGTATGCTTTCAGATTCTCGTATTCTTTTCAAGAATGATGGACTGATTACATCGACTCAAGACTGAGGGATTGATTACCTCAAACCCCTCCTGTTTCTTCACCATTCTCCTTTGTATGGACTGATGAAGCCACTGTGGGGCGAAACGTTTCCTCAATAAAGATACCCAAGTGTTGCACATGTCTAATTTATTAACCTGTCGGTTCTGTGAACCATTTATCTACATTTCAGATTTTCTAACGATACAATGCAACTTTTCTTATATAATGTAATCATCATACAAGTAACATAATAGCGTTTGATTGGTTTACTAAATTTTAAAGACTATCTCGGAAGGTCAAACAAGGCTGGCTGTCATCTATACACCACCAATCAGGAATACTGTAATACCTAACACAAAGCAAAAATCTAAGTGTATACATGCAAAATCTAAGTGTATACACACAAAATCTAAGTGTATACACACAAAATCTAAGTGTATACACACAAAATCTAAGTGTATACACACAAAATCTAAGTGTATACACACAAAATCTAAGTGTATACATACAAAATCTAAGTGTATACACGCAAAATCTAAGTGTATACACACAAAATCTAAGTGTATACACACAAAATCTAAGTGTATAAACACTAGAATATGGACCGCCCCAAGTATATATACACTGTATACACATGAAAAGAGATCCACTATCAGCAGATAGTTAAGAAGGAATTACGTGTAAGCTCTCTATAAGCACAATAATAAAAAACAGCTGTTTTAAACATACGAAATAATAACAAACAGCTGTTTTAAACATGCGAAATAATAGCAAACAGCTGTATTAAACATAAAAATTATAACAAACAGCTGTTTTAAACATACAAAATGATATCAAACAGCTGTTTAGAACCTACATAACTTGTTTTTAAAAAAGTTTTATTATTTTGTTTATCAAAACATACAGGATATATACACCGCGAGGTGTATGTCCCTCAGTGCATAGAGAGTATTTTATGGGACAAAGTATTCTTGACATGTAGTCAACAGGTGACATGCAGCCTTAATGACCCTCGTGTAGTCGATAGACTTTAAACACAATTAACTAGTCGTCCAATCACAATATACAATCACTCGGCGGCTGTTTAACCCTTGTGGGTTTAGCGCTTAGTTTTAATTATAATAATAATTAAAAAAAAGCATATTACAAGGGAATCGTAATAACTCTGCTAATATTAAGGATAATCATTATTTTGATTTTTAAAGAGAAGTGGGGGGGGTGTAGATTCGCCGGAATACCCCCGCCTGGTCTTTTCCAGATGGTGACCCGGCCTTGGCTCCCTGTCGTGGGAGTGTCTGAGACCTGTCTCCCATGGGAGGAGGTACAGGTACCCCCTCATCGTCTGGGACCAATTGTCCCCTGGCCTAGCCACAGTCCCCACCCTCATGGGGCTCGTAGTCTGCCATCTTCCCCGCCCCAGGGAGGCTGACGGGAAGGGCAGTCTTGCGAGGCGCAGATGATAGCAAGCTCCAGCTTTGGCACCTACCCTGCCCTAAAAGAGCTGGGCATGGTATCTCCCCAAAAAAGAGAAGTGATAATTTTATAATGTCCGTGTGTAACGACTGAGGACTGCATGGTAACCAGGTTCCATCACCAGCATCAAAGAACGTTTCTTGATCGCTTTGCTACCGACAACGGAATCCCCGTATTTTGTAACCCCAGTCTACTGTATTTCAACGCACGCAAAAATAAGATTAGTGCCGAGTGAGGCTTTGGTTTCTAATGCTTATTAAATGTGAGGACTGTAGAGTTGAAGCGTATGTTCTAATTTGTCAATTTTTAATTAAAGATGGTGTGATATTAGTTTCCATGTGATAACTTGTGAATACCTCTTCCCTTTTATACTATAAATCTTCGATGATAATATTTATATGCATTACAAACTTACACCGCTTTCTGCACTATGCCTTTAGAGTGCATTGAGGTATAAAGGAGAGGGGTTATAAAGGACTGGGGTTATTAAGTAAATGGACACTGATGGAAATAATGTGACATTTTATTTTGGCAACGTTTCGCTCTCCGGGAGTTTTGGCAAGCCGTTCCTGTAGAGACAAACGTTGCCACAATGAAATGTCACATTAGTTGCATCTGAGTCCATTTACCAAACATTTTGTCGGTATTTCTACCATTACTGATACGAGGATGCCTTTCTCGGATCGTACAGCGAGCGAAATAAATCTAGCATATATTGTCAGTTGCGAGCTTTGTTATGACGTCCAGCACACAGCAATGAGAACCTGACAGCAAGAATCTGTGGTCACCAGAGACGAAACGCCTTCTCTGTAAATGCCATTAATTCCGTATTGTGTCGTGTTCAGATACCAGTTTTCCAACAGTGTCCTGGTTCTTCTCCAGATGTAACAAAATGATCGACCAAACTAGAGAAACATCAGCGTTTTCCTGGGAATTCCCTCAGTGTGGAGGCATCCTTTAAACTCGATAAATTAATTGAGCGAGAGAGCAATCAGCGAGCGTCGCCAGAGTCCTCAGCAACACTAGGAACAAATGTGGGACCTTGTTGAGTGACGCTCTTAGTTATCCTCGGTCTTGATGACCACTACCTCCTGTGTGTCCTGTCGGTGCTGACTTGCTGGCTACTTCTTTCACTGTGTCCTGTCGGTGCTGTCTTTTAGGCTACACGTTCCTTTGTATTCTGCTGCTGATGCATCTCTGCAGACTACTTTCTCCTGCGAGGCTCAAACGTCATTAAGTCCTTAACAAAGCCTCGCTCAGGCGAAACATCTCAGTTTGATATGTATATGTTTTAAGACTTGACAGCTGAGTAATACTTCAATCAAGACAATAAAGGGCGTGTAGTACTAGGCTGTGGAAATTTCCAAGTGCCACACATAGGGCCACACATAGTGCCACACATAGTGCCACACATAGGGCCACACATAGTACCACACATAGGGCCACACATAGTGCCACACATAGTGCCACACATAGTGCCACACATAGCTGCTATTGTCTGCTCCACACTTGTCAAAGAAAGGAGAATTCAGACTCATAAGTTTTCGTGAAACTATATGTTCCCCCCACCACTGGTACAATATATGTTCCCCCCACCACTGGTACAATATATGTTCCCACCACTGGTACAATATATGTTCCCCCACCACTGGTACAATATATGTTCCCCCCACCACTGGTACAATATATGTTCCCCCCACCACTGGTACAATATATGTTCCCCCCACCACTGGTACAATATATGTTCCCTCCACCACTGGTACAATATATGTTCCCCCGACCACTGGTATAATATATGTTCCCCCGACCACTGGTACAATATATGTTCCCCCACCACTGGTACAATATATGTTCCCCCAACACTGGTACAATATATGTTCCCCCACCACTGGTACAATATATGTTCCCCACCACTGGTACAATATATGTTCCCCACCACTGGTACAATATATGTTCCCCACCACTGGTACAATATATGTTCCCCCACTGGTACAATATATGTTCCCCCACCACTGGTACAATATATGTTCCCCACACCACTCGTACAATATATGTTCCCCCACCACTGGTACAATATATGTTCCCCGACCACTGGTACAATATATGTTCCCCGACCACTGGTACAATATATGTTCCCCCACCACTGGTACAATATATGTTCCCCCGACCACTGGTACAATATATGTTCCCCCACCACTGGTACAATATATGTTCCCCCACCACTGGTACAATATATGTTCCCTCCACCACTGGTACAATATATGTTCCCCGACCACTGGTACAATATATGTTCCCCGACTACTGGTACAATATATGTTCCCCCGACCACTGGTACAATATATGTTCCCCCGACCACTGGTACAATATATGTTCCCCCCACCACTGGTACAATATATGTTCCCCTCACCACTGGTACAATAGTACGTACACCAGTACTGATTGGACAATAGATAAGTGGAACAAACACCCGGGCGAGAGACCTTTGCCAACGCGTGTGGACGGGTGTGAGTTGAACCTGCCTAGCATGGATTCCCTCCCTCTCCCCCATATATGAGGTTCCTTGATACTGCTGGGGGCTCTTGATCCAAGAAATCGAACTTGTACTCCCTGTTCTTGGCTTGTACCTGATTGCCTCTCATTCCGGCTGGTGCTGCATGACCCCTACGGGTTTAGCTCTCTCCCTCACTCAAAATAAAAAAAAATAGTGAACAGTAGTTATATAAATTTTATCAAATTATTTAAATCGAGTTATTTTATTTTGCTTAAATTTAGCAGAATTAAGTCAGGTTAATATGTTAGTTTTAACTAAAAAAAATATGAAATAAATAACATTACCATTATGTCACTGCTTTCCCTGGGAGGAGAAGCCAGAGATGGTTACAATATATATGGTGATAAATAAGACAAACAATATATATGGTGATAAATAAGACAAACAATATATATGGTAATAAATAAGACAAACAATATATATGGTGATAAATAAGACAAACAATATATATGGTGATAAATAAGACAAACAATATATATGGTGATAAATAAGAGACATGTGCAAGAGTTAGGTGTCTCAAATTCCGAAACGTTTCGCCTACACAGTAGGCTTCTTCAGTCGCGTACAGAAGAGACAGCAAAAGAAGTAGAAATGTGAAGACGATGTCATCCGTCCATCACCCTTGAAGACGTAGTTTTGAGGTGGTCAGTCCCTCAGCCTGGAGAAGTGTTTTTCTCCATAGTCTGGAACAATGTGAAGCAACAGTGTGGAGACTGACATACTGTCAAAGGTGAGGCGTGGATAATCTTCTCTGCATTGTATTCCATTCTCATATTTACTCAACTATATACATTATCAACGGCTCGGCAAGATATATACCCCGACAGATGTTAGTGTCTCAGTGTATATATATTCTCGTGAACAAGTCGATAGACTTTAAACCCCATTAAGCACAGGACCTGTTTACCTTCCATTTCTCCCAAACACCATATAGCCCCTGCTTGTTTAACGGCTCTGAGTGAATGCAATAATAATAATATACTTTAGATTGGTACACCCGGACAATTTCAGGCAGGAGCTGCCTCTGGGGAAGGAGGCAGCTTAAAGTAAAAGTGGCAATAGAAACGAACATAGTACAGAGCATAACAAGAAACTATGCCAGCACGCTTGATCTCCAGGAGAAACGTTCTCTCTGTGAAGGTCTCCATTCTGCCTTAATGTGTTGCTCATCAACTTGTACCTGTGATGGGGAAGCATGCTACCAGCAGCAACAGCCTGGCTGACCAAGCAAACACCAGGCTAGTATGGTGTTGGCCTGAGTAGGTAGAAAACTTCGGTGGACATGAAGGTAACTGTCAAAACAACTCTAAATCACATGGAAACACGGTATTATAAGCAGAAAATCAGCCCTGGCCAGGCTCAGAGAGTTGAAAAAATCTCGAAACTCACCAAAAGCATATGTTGCTATTCTTAGCCGGGTTCTTGCGTCAGTTTATGGACGTTTCTCGAAAACAGATGTCTTTATTTTAGGTTTGGTGAGGAGTATGTTAAGTTAGGTTAGATAGGTTTGGTTATCTTGGTTAGGTTACGGTATTTAAGTTAGCTTAGATTCGTTAGGTTAGGTTTCGTTAGGTTACAATACGTTACATTAAGTTAGCTAGGTTAGGTTAGCTAAGATATGTTAGGTTAGCTAACCTACGTTAGATTAGGTTAGGTTAGTTAAGATATGTTAGGTTAGCTAACCTACGTTAGATTAGGTTAGGTTAGCTAACCTAGATTAGATTTGGTTAGATTAGCTAGCTTAGGTTAGGTTTGCTATGTAAGGTTAGGTTAGGTTAGCTAGGTTAGGTAAATTAGGTTAAGGTAGGTTAGCTAGGTTAGGTTAAGTTAGTTAGGTTAGGTTAGATGCATTGTGTATTTAGACACCAATTAATCATATATTCTATCTCTTTTCCGGGGGTTTCAATACTTCGTGGCTTCCAGGGTAAGATCATACCTACACTTGAAGCTGTGTACTGTTTCTCTACATTACTGTCAATACAAACTGAGCTTACAAACTGACCAACAGTACCGTGACTGGAACAATTTAAAAAAAAAAACATCCTGGCTGGAATAATTTACAACAAACCAACAATACCGTGGCTAGAACAATTTACAACAAATCTACAATACCCTTGCTGCAACAATTTACATCAAACCTGCAATACCGCGGCTGGAACAATTTACAACAAACCAACGATATCCTGGCTGGAACAATTTACAACAAATCTACAATACCGTGCCTGGAACGATTTACAGCAAATCTGCAATACCGTATCTGGAACAATTTACAACAAATCTGCAATACCCTGGCTGGAACAATTTACAACAAATCTACAATACCGTGGCTGGAACAATTTACAACAAATCTACAATACTGTGCCTGGAACAATTTACAACAAATCTACAATACCGTGGCTGGAACAATTTACAACAAACCAACAATATCCTGGCTGGAACAATTCATGAACAACTCACACTATTCAGCATTAATTACTTACGTGCTTATTTTACAGGCAAACAAAAAATACATGAAAGCGGGAAGAAAATATCTAAAAAGGTACATTAAAAAATGAAATAAAAATGCAAAAAAATACAAAAAACAAGGGAAAATACATTAACTCATTTCTCTTTTACTTAAAAACCTTTTCAAACTTGAATAGGTTTGGCAAGAGTATATACATTGAGGGCTGTATATCTTTCAGTGTATATTCATAGAGTTGTATATCTCTCAGTGTATGTACACAGAGAGTTGTATACCTCTCAGTATACGTACACAAAGAGTTGTATATATCAGTGAATATGCATAGAGATTTGTATATCTCTCAGTGTATATTCACAGAGTAGTATATCTCTCAGTGTATATACACAGAGAGTTGTATACCTCTCAGTGTATGTAAACAGAGAGATGTGTACCTTAGAGTGTATACATATAGATTTGTATATCTCTCAGTGTATGTCTCAGAGAGTTGTATATCTCTCCATGTATGAACACAGAGTTGTTGATCTCTCACTGTATATACACAGAGATATGATCCTTAGTTGACAGACGAGAAAGTGATATTTCAAACAATAGATGTTGAATTTGAAGTTAGCATTAACCTTCTGACCACTTTCTACCGAGGCTGAGGGAATGATCACCTCAAACCTACCTCTTCACTTCTACTGTCTTCAGTATTGCCTTTACACTAGACTGATGAAGCCTGCTGCGCTGACATAGCACTTTACTGTTTCAGATGTTGCACTCTGTGCCCTATATATCAGTAGACGGGGAGAGCAACGCCAGTAGATCTAGTTTATAGTGAGTAGTGCTTCTAACATCTAGATCATATGAGGGTCGCATACTTGCGTCTTCAGACTGTTTGTGATTCAGTACCCTGGTGATGGACCAGATGCTTCGTCTCCCTCAGTACCCTGGTGATGGACCAGGTGCTTCGTCTCCCTCAGTACCCTGGTGATGGACCAGATGCTTCGTCTCCCTCAGTACCCTGGTGATGGACCAGGTGCTTCGTCTCCCTCAGTACCCTGGTGATGGACCAGGTGCTTCGTCTCCCTCAGTACCCTGGTGATGGACCAGGTGCTTCGGCTCCCTCAGTACCCTGGTGATGGACCAGGTGCTTCGTCTCCTCAGTACCCTGGTGATGGACCAGGTGCTTCGTCTCCCTCAGTACCCTGGTGATGGACCAGGTGCTTCGTCTCCCTCAGTACCCTGGTGATGGACCAGGTGCTTCGTCTCCCTCAGTACCCTGGTGATGGACCAGGTGCTTCGTCTCCCTCAGCACCCTGGTGATGGACCAGGTGCTTCGTCTCCCTCAGTACCTTGGTGATGGACCAGGTGCTTCGTCTCCCTCAGTACCCTGGTGATGGACCAGGTGCTTCGCCTCCCTCAGTACCCTGGTGATGGACCAGGTGCTTCGTCTCCCTCAGTACCCTGGTGATGGACCAGGTGCTTCGGCTCCTCAGTACCCTGGTGATGGACCAGGTGCTTCGTCTCCCTCAGTACCCTGGTGATGGACCAGGTGCTTCGTCTCCCTCAGTACCCTGGTGATGGACCAGGTGCTTCGTCTCCCTCAGTACCCTGGTGATGGACCAGGTGCTTCGTCTCCCTCAGTACCCTGGTGATGGACCAGGTGCTTCGTCCCCCTCAGTACCCTGGTGATGGACCAGGTGCTTCGTCTCCCTCAGTACCCTGGTGATGGACCAGGTGCTTCGGCTCCCTCAGTACCCTGGTGATGGACCAGGTGCTTCGGCTCCCTCAGTACCCTGGTGATGGACCAGGTGCTTCGTCTCCCTCAGTACCCTGGTGATGGACCAGGTGCTTCGTCTCCCTCAGTACCCTGGTGATGGACCAGGTGCTTCGGCTCCCTCAGTACCCTGGTGATGGACCAGGTGCTTCGTCTCCTCAGTACCCTGGTGATGGACCAGGTGCTTCGTCTCCCTCAGTACCCTGGTGATGGACCAGGTGCTTCGGCTCCCTCAGTACCCTGGTGATGGACCAGGTGCTTCGGCTCCCTCAGTACCCTGGTGATGGACCAGGTGCTTCGGCTCCCTCAGTACCCTGGTGATGGACCAGGTGCTTAGGCTCATTCAGTTCCTTGGTGATGGACCAGGTGCTTCGGCTCCTTCAGTACCCTGGTGATGGACCAGGTGCTTCGGCTCCCTCAGCATCCTAGTGATGGACCAGGTGCTTCGGCTCCCTCAGTACCCTGGTGATGGACCAGGTGCTTCGGCTTATTCAGTGCCCTGGTGATGGACCAGGTGCTTCAGCTCCTTCAGTACCCTATTTTATAGTGCCCTGATTATCAAAGCATATTCCATGGATGGAGTAGGTGGGTTGGATAGGAGTTTTTGTTTGTGGGATTGGTTTTGGGTTTTGCCTAGTGTGGACCAGTTGGCTTGATGCAGTGTTCCTTATTTCTGTGTTCTTGTGAGTGAGAGGGGTTGGATTTGAACGGGACTTGCACAGTTGTTGGGGGGGGAGGGGGGGTGTTGTCGGGGCTTCTTGCTTGGATGGCGATGGGGATGGGTTGCACAAATATTTTTGTTGGTGGGTTGGTTTTGATATGGACCTTCCAAGTATGGGCCAGTAGGCCTGTTGCAGTGTTCCTCCTTTCTTATGTTCTTATGTTCTTAAATGAGGACAGTATCACCACAATTGAGTTTGCAGTACCTCTAGCTATAGTTTCGTTTCTCTGACAGGTCTCAAGCGCCTTTACAGATTTTGTGTGGCCAGAATTCCTCTAATGTTTTTGCCGTTGTGGAGTCTGCAATAAAGGCATTCCAAACCTCGTCAGTCTTCCAAGCCTCAACTGAGTAGTCCCTGTTTCTTACTGATTGTCTGTTCTGATTTCCTGCGTGGCCTTCAAGCTCGGCCATTGATTTAATCCAGTGATTCTCTTCGTCTGAAAAGTCTCTTTGGGAAAAAAATGGGCAAAATCCTAATATTGACTATAAAATGACAGATTTTTTTATGGAATTTAATTTTTTTTCCTCCTACTAAAATTTAAGAAGTTTCTGGTTAAAAAAAAAAAGAACTCGTTCATTGTAACATAGATCGATAGTTGTTTGAAGTAGAATCCTGTGTATCAAGTGAGTTTCTATGATTACCTTTTACTTGATAGGTAGAAAGATAGATAGATAAATAAATAGACAGATATATAAATAGATAGATAGACCCATAGATTGATAGATAATTAGAAAGTTATATAAAAGGGTTAGATAGAAATATAGATAGATACATAGATACGTAAATATAGATAGATAGACAGATAAATAGATACATAGAAATAGATATTTATTTTCACTAGACAGACCTGATGTATACTTCCATGTCCTCTGCTTTCTGTCTTTCCCAAATTCTCTCTCTCTCTCTCTTTCTCATGATATTTTTAGTCACCATCGCCTACCTGCCCACTTACTCTCCCCCTCTTCCACATGGTTGGAGGCACATGCTATGTCCACTGGACTAGTTTAAGGGCCACCTCATTTTTCGCACAATGTAAAGGCTTCATTTTTCACATTGTGAGCAGAAAGCACCATTTTCACCGGTGTTTTAGCATAAATTATTCCTCAGTAAATATTTCGAGGGCTGTTTTTTGGCCTCTTCCTAAGACAAGGAGCTCACTGAAGGACGGTGACCACAGCCTTTCATCTTATCTCAAAATACCGCTATATGAATATATATAATATATATATATATATATATATATATATATATATATATATATATATATATATATATATATATATATACGTATATATAGGTTGGTATAGGTTGGTAGACAGCAACCACTCAGGGAGGTACTACCATCCTGCCAGGTGACTGTGAAACAGAAACCTGAAACTGTTTTACATGATGGTAGGATTGCTGGTGTCTTTTTTCTGTCTCATAAACATGCAAGATTTCATTTACGTCTTGCTACTTCTACTTACACTTAGGTCACATTACACAAACATGTACACGTTTATGTATACACACTCATCTGAGTTTTCTTTGATTTTATCTTAATAGTTCTTCTTCTTATTGCTTTTCCTTTCATATCCATGGGGAAGTGGAATAAGAATCTTTCCTCCGTAAGCCATGCGTGTTGTAAAAGTCAACTAAAATGCCGGGAACAATGGGCTAGTAACCCCTTTTCCTGTATAGCTTACTAAAAAGAAAAAGAAGAAAACCCTCAAAGTGGGATGTCTGAATGTGCGTGGATGTTGTGCGAATGATAAGAAAGAGATGATTGTAGATGTTATGAATGAAAAGAAGCTGGATGTCCTGGCTTTAAGTGAGACAAAGCTGAAGGGGGTAGGAGAGTTTCAGTGGGGAGAAATAAATGGGATTAGGTCAGGGGTTTCAAATAGAGTTAGAGCTAAAGAAGGAGTGGCAATAATGTTGAATAATCAGTTATGGCAGGTAAAGAAGGAATATAAATGTATAAATTCAAGGATTATGTGGAGTAAAATAAAGGTTGGATGTGAAAAGTGGGTTATAGTAAGTGTTTATGCACCTGGAGAAGAGAGATGTGTAGAGGAGAGAGAGAGATTTTGAGAAATGTTGAGTGAGTGTGTGTAGAGTTTTGAACCAAGTGAGAGAGTAATTGTGGTTGGGGATCTTAATGCTAAAGTGGGTAAAAATGTTGTGGAGGGAGTAGTAGGTAAATTTGGGGTGCCAGGGGTAAATGTAAATGGGAAACCATTAATTGAGCTATGTGTAGAAAGAGGTTTTGTAATAAGTAATACATATTTTATGAAAAAGAGGATAAATAAATATACAAGGTATGATATAGCACGTAAGGAAAGTAGTTTGTTGGATTATGTATTGGTGGATAAAAGGTTGATGGGTAAACTTCAGGATGCACATGTTTATAGAGGGGCAACGGATATATCAGATCATTATTTGGTTGTAGCTACAGTTAGAGTAAAAGGTAGATGGGACAAAAAGAAAATGGCAACAACAAGTAAGAGAGAGGTAAAATTGTATAAACTAAGGGAGGAGGAAGTTAGGGTGAGATATAAGCAACTATTGGCAGGAAGGTGGGCTAGAGCAATTATGAGTAGTGGGGGGGGGGTTGAAGAGAGTTGGGATAGTTTTAAAAATGCAGTATTAGAATGTGGGGCAGACGTTTGTGGCTATAGAAGGGTGGGTGCAGGAGGAAAGAGGAGTGAGTGGTGGAATGAAGAAGTAAAGGGTGGGATAAAAGAGAAAAAGGTAGCTTATGAGAGGTTTTTACAAAACAGAAGTGTTAATAGAAGAGCAGAGTATATGGAGAGTAAAAGAAAGGTGAAGAGAGTGGTGAGAGAGTGCAAAAGGAGAGCGGATGAAAGAATGGGAGAGGCTCTGTCAAGAAATTTTGCTGAAAACAAGAAAAATTTTTGGAGTGAGATAAACAAGGTAAGAAAGCCTAGAGAACGAATGGATTTGTCAGTTAAAAACAGAGAAGGGGAGTTAGTAGATGGGGAGCTGGAGGTATTGGGTAGATGGCGGGAATATTTTGAGGAACTTTTAAATGTCGACGAAAAAAGGGAGGCGGTAATTTCATGTACTGGCCAGGGAGGTACAACATCGTTTAGGAGTGAAGAAGAGCAGGATGTGAGTGTGGGGTAAGGCAGCGGGAATTGACGGAATCATGACAGAAATGTTAAAAGCAGGGGGGGATGTAGTGCTGGAGTGGTTGGTATTTTTTTTTTAATAAATGTAAGAAAGAGGGGAAGGTACCTAGGGATTGGCAGAGAGCATGTATAGTTCCTTTATATAAAGGGAAGGGGGATAAAAGAGAGTGTAAAAATTATAGGGGAATACGTTTACTGAGTATACCAGGTAAAGTGTATGGCAGGGTTATTATTGAAAGAATTAGAGGTAAGACAGAGAGTAGAATTGCAGATAAGCAAGGAGGCTTTAGAGTGGGTAGGGGATGTGTAGATCAAGTGTTTACAGTGAAGCATATATGTGAACAGTATTTAGATAAAGGTAGAGAAGTTTTTATTGCATTTATGGATTTAGAAAAGGCATATGATAGAGTGGATAGGGGAGCAATGTGGCAAATGTTGCAAGTGTATGGCATAGGTAGTAAGTTACTGAAGGCTGTAAAGAGTTTTTATGAGGATAGTGAGGCTCAGGTTAGGGTGTGTAGTAGAGAGGGAGATTACTTCCTGGTAAAAGTAGGTCTTAGACAGGGATGTGTAATGTCACCATGGTTGTAAAATATATTTATAGATGGGGTTGTAAAAGAAGTAAATGCTAGGGTGTTGGGGAGAGGGGTGGGATTAAATTATGGAGAATTAAATGCAAAATGGGAATAGACACAGTTACTTTTTGCTGATGATACTGTGTTTATGGGAGATTCTAAAGAAAAGTTGCAAAGGTTAGTGGACGAGTTTGGGAGAGTGTGTAAAGGTAGAAAGTTAAAAGTGAACATAGATAAGAGTAAGGTGATGAGGGTATCAAACGATTTAAATAAAGAAAAATTGGATATCACATTGGAGAGAGGGATTATGGAAGAAGTAAATGTTTTCAGATATTTGGGAGTTGACGTGTCAGCGGATGGGTTTATGAAGGATGAGGTTAACCATAGAATTGATGAAGGAAAAAAAGGTGAGTGGTGTGTTGAGGTATCTGTGGAGACAAAAAACGTTATTCATGGAGGCAAAGAAGGGAATGTACGAAAGTATAGTGGTACCAACACTCTTATATGGGTGTGAAGCATGGGTTGCAAATGCTGCAGCGAGGAGGAGGCTGGAGGCAGTGGAGATGTCCTGTCTAAGGGCAATGTGTGGTGTAAATATTATGCAGAAAATTCGGAATGTGGAAATTAGGAGAAGGTGTGGAGTTACTAAAAGTATTTGTCAGAGGGCTGAAGAGGGGTTGTTGAGGTGGTTTGGTCATTTAGAGATAATGGATCAAAGTAGAATGACTTGGAGAGTGTATAAATCTGTAGGGGAAGGAAGGCGGGGTAGGGGTCGTCCTAGAAAAGGTTGGAGGGAAGGGGTAAAGGAGGTATTGTTGGCGAGGGGCTTGGACTTACAGCAAGCATGTGTGAGCGTGTTAGATAGGAGTGAATGGAGACGAATGGCTTTTGGGACATGACGATCTGTTGGAGTGTGAGCAGGGTAACATTTTGTGAAGGGATTCAGGGAAAGCAGTTAATTGATTTAGTTGGACTTCAGTCCTGAAAATGGGAGGTACAATGCCTGCACTTTAAAGGAGGGGTCTGGGATAGTAACAGCTGAGAGGGACAATTCTCAGCTGTCGTATCTGAGCTCCTCTGCAAAGACAGTGATTATGTATGAGTGTGGTGAAAGTGTTGAATGATGATGAAAGTATTTTCTTTTTGTGGATTTTCTTTCTTTTTGGGTCACCCTGCCTCGGTGGGAGACGGCCGACTTGTTGAAAAAAAAAAGAAAAAAATAAAAATATATATATATATATATATATATATATATATATATATATACATGCAAAACAACCACTATGAAAAAGTAGAAGAATTCCAAGCGCTTTCGTGACTACTCACATTATCAAGGAACTATCGTAGTTCCTTGATAATGTGAGTAGTCACGAAGCGCTTGAATTCTTCTATTTTTCATAGTGGTTGTTTTGCATATTTTGATATCACCTGTTTTCTGTGTTCTTTTTGCATATATATATATATATATATATATATATATATATATATATATATATATATATATATATATATATGAGAGAGAGAGAGAGAGAGAGAGAGAGAGAGAGAGAGAGAGAGAGGGAGAGAGAGAGAGAGAGAGAGAGTTAAAAAACATCAACTTTGAATAACAATACCTGAACATATGAATTTTTCTGAACTTTTGTGTCAATTTTTCATCCTGTCGGTATCTGAATAACATGACATTACACACAAAGGAAAGTTAGGTTATGATCATATTTGGCAAGAGAGTTGTAAAAGAGTGTACCAAGCTCTCTCTCACACCGCCACATTCTTACACATATATTTTCATAGTTACCCAGGGTATTAGTTTCTATGATATTGTTGGACACCTTGTTTCAATCATCTGTCTGAGATCGTTCATAACAGGACAAGTGTTTCCTGATAAGGGTCTTAGTCAAATGATGACCCGCCGCTGGAAGACGTCTTCCACTGGCTTCCCGGTCCACCCCTTTAAAAATTAAGGTTATAATTATAACCAGTCGATGTTAGAGAACAGGTTGGTGCCGTATGTTTACGACAGTGAATGACCCACACAGTCTTAGCGCTGAAAATCTTAATGATTGTATAATGTCTCCAGGATAGCTTCCACTCTGTGGGAATACAACACTGTCAAGAAGACGAATAAGAAACATGTGCAACATTCGGGTATCTTCATTACCAAAACGTTTCTTCATCAGGCTTCTTCAGTCAAATATTAGGGCTAGTCACCTCTGTATCTGACTGAAGGAGTTTACTTCCCAAGCGAAACGTTTCGGCAATAAAAATACCCAAATGCTGCACATGTGTCTTATTCAACTGTGTCCATCCACGCAGTGTGTGATGGAATACCAGTAAACTATCGAGTACTCACAGTAGTCACGGAAGCTGATCTTGCAAAGTGTAAACAGTGATAATAAATAAAGAGGCCCCCATTTTCCCTCACATTTCTCTTCTCCCCTACTCAAGAAAAGGAAAAGGAATCTATTTCGCATCAAACTCTCCAAAACTATTTGTTTCTCTCCTTAGATCACTTGCCACAAGAAACGAATATTTTTTGGTGGGGTGGTTGACGTTGTTCAATTTCATTCCTACAATATTTCCACCGAATGTAGATCGAGTCGGAGGTGTGGAGCGGCTTTCCATTCTTCCCCAGCCTTGAGAAGCCTCGATCTGCTCCGTAATTCCTTCCCGAATCGACGTTTTGTCCCATTGAAGCAAAATCTTCGGTGGGCGTGAGGAGAGGATCCCTCGCCTATCCCCCAGTGGCTACAGGCTTGACAAGCTACGACAGCAATAATGCAATGGTTAAAGTTGGATCGTCCTCTCCTCTTCAACCCGGAACACGGATTGGAAATGCCAGCAAATATAGACAGGTCTGTCAACATTCCCACGAGCACATGTCGTGCCGCTGCCGCCTCGGAGAAACACAAAGCTTCGATGCAGCATAGTCAGGGAAATCAGATAGATGACACAAGGAAAATTCAAGATTGTGTTGTCTTGTTCGTCCAATCCTCCAGCAGTCCTAACGAGACAAGCCGACTCGTATCTTACCAAGAAATTGGAGATAATTCTTTTTATAATGATACGTGATGAACGATACGGTATCAAATTACGAATTGATGATGGTTCATGGCTGACCAAAACATCCTCTGGAGATTTATCTGCAATTTGTGTAGCCAGAGTGTAGAACATTAGACAGGCTAATGTTTACATCTCACGAGACAAGAGGGTGGCACCTCTCGAAATGGCTGCTGTCTACCAACTTGCTGCCAGAGGCTGAAATGTATAACTGGCTTCCATTACACTCTCATTTAACAAGACGAGACTTTTAAATGGCTTTCGTTTCATGGTCATTTGAAAAGACGGAATCACTTTCTTGGAAGGTTGATGCCTACCAACTTCTTTCAAGACGTACAAAGCATTTAACAGGGTTTTCATGTCAAATCTATCTGACAAGACGGCAGTTCCTCCCTGAGAGAATGTGTTTACCATTGCATAGCCAGAGTGTAAAACATTTGGCAAGCTAACATTTCAAACTCATAAAACAGGGTGATACTGCCATCCTTGACGACTGTTCTCGACCATCCAACTACTAGGCTGTGAAATGATTAATATGCTTTCGTTTCAAAGTCATATGGATGGACGGTGGTGCCTTTTTGGACGATTCTTCCCTGCTAAACTACTGCTAGATTACCAAAACATTTAAGTGACTTCCGTTTAACACTCATTTTCACAGGACGATAATACCTCCCTGGAGTTACTGTCTGCCAATTAACCTCCAGAGTACACAAGTTAAACAGTCTTCCGTTTAACACTCTTGTGACAGGATGATAACAGCTCGCTGGATGGTTACTGTCTACAAACCTCCTACTAGTAATATTTTAATTTCAAACTCACATGAGTGGACGGCAGTACCTACCTGGGTGACTGATGTCTACCCTCCTATTGCCAGTACCTACCTGGGTGACTGATGTCTACCCTCCTACTGCCAGAGTAAAACCTTTTTAATAGGCTTCTGTTTCACACTCATTCAACAGGTCGGTGGTCATCCCTGGAGACATTCATCACTTACTACTTCCTCCCTGACACTCATCACAACTCTTCATACCTTGTTAAGAATCTGTACGAGAGGCTTTAAAAGCCTATCTACTACATGAGGGTCAATAAAGCTGCATGTCATCTGTTTACCACTAATCAATAAGGTGTATGTATCTCAGTGTATATACACAGAGATACATACACCCTCGGCGTATTTATCCTAACATTATTTTTTAGATCGCCTAAGATCCCAGCACAGAAGAAGTCGCTTTCGTCGTGTTTACATTTCAGAGCAGAAACGATCGCCACAATGCCAGGGAAGAACAAATATTGTGGTGAATGAACGTCGGTGTCGACATTCATCGTGTCATTACCTTGATTGGTGTTCCCAGGGGGCTTTCAGCATCGTACAGCAGCGCCCTTAGAATCTCGAAGACCTACTCGTAATATGTGGGGTGTTGCCAGGAACCATTCACGGACACCCTGCTTCCTGAATATACGTACAACTACCTATAAAAACCTCTGAACATTGATACCCTCTCATATGTTATACTTTCATTGTATTCCGATACAATGAATGAAAGGTTTACTTGGCTGGTTAATTGGGTTTAAAACCTATCGACTCACGAGAGCGAATAAGGCTGCGTGTCACCTGTTCGTCACTAATCGAAAATATTCAAATTCCAGGTATGAGCATATTGGAATTAAACTCTGTATATAAATGAAATATATATATATATATATATATATATATATATATATATATTATATATATATAAATATATATATATATATATATATATATATATATATATATATTAAATATATGTGTAGCTAAATTAAAGCTTTAATAAGTAGATTTTGGCTTTAAATAAAACGCATTTACTTGCCGAATAGCAAGGAAAATTTTAGTATGCATAATTACGTTAAAAATAATTTTGAACCTAACTAAAAGAATATATTTCAATCGTGTTTGTTTAATATTAAATTGCTTTGTTAACTTATCTAAAATATATTTATGTTGATTAGGACTAAATCTTCTGGTACAAAATCATTAATTTTTACTATATAACTATAAATAATATATATATATATATATATATATATATATATATATATATATATATATATATATATATATATATATATATATATATATATAAACTAAAAGGTCAATTAGCAAGAACTCATTTAAAATTAAGGCCTTTCTAAAATTTTCTCTTATACGTTTAAAGATATATATTTTTTCATTTATGCTAATGTAAAAATTTATAATTTTGTACCAAGAGAAACTTTGAAAACCTACCTAACCTTATTACAACAAGCGCAATTTAATTTAGCCTAACCCAACTAAATATATTTTAGATACATTAACATTAATTTAATAATAAACAAACACAATGAATTATATTTTTTTCGTTATGTTCAGAATGATTTTGGCGAAATTATTGCATACACAAATTTTCACTTGTCTTATATGGCAAGAAGAACGTTGCTATTTAAGCCAAAATCGCAAGTTTTACCTAATCAAGTAGTTAGACTGTTGGGTTTAGTCCTGACTCTTTCTCTTCTACTTCAGCTCTTCCTCTCACCGGCTATTCTTCTTCTGTCCCCACTTCCCCCTCGCCCCTAGTGGGTCCTTACCTGAGAGTCTGAACTAACTAACTAACTTACCTAATCGGCACGACATATATATATATATATATATATATACGTATCCCTGTACATGCACTGATGTTCTCGGTGTACACACTTCAAGGGTGCTCCTGTTTACTCATCATCAGAAGATATACAGACTAACCATTTAGAGAACATTATTGCTGTTATGTGATTTAATATAGAGTTTAGGATCAAATAGGTTAGGTTAATTTATGGTAGTTCAGCTAAGATTACGTTAACCTGTTACGTTTGTTTATGGAGCAAAATTAAGAGCTCATATGAAATACCCAAATCTTAAAATTCCTGTTTTCTTTAGGAAAACAAAGCCGGTTTCTATATGAAAACAAAATATTATAAGTACGGTTTCCTTCGATTTCTTCGGATGGTTTTACGAGCATTCGCTATTATGCCATGTCCCGTTTCTACCGGTAATTCAGATTTACGGTAATTCAGATGTACGGTAATTCAGATTTACGGTAATTCAGATGTACGGAAAGCCAACGGCAAACATTATCAGTCGGGAACCAAAATATATGATACACAAATAACCCGTATACAGGAGAAAGGAGCTTCCGACGACGTTTCGGTCTGACTTCGTCCGACGTCTCGGTCTGACTTCGGTCCGACGTTTCGGTCGAACTTCGGTCCGACGTTTCGGTCGGACAGAAACGTCGTTGTAAGCTCCACTCTCTCCTGTGTGCGGGTTATTTATGTATTGTGCCTTTTTGTTCTTCAAAATATATATGAAATTGTATATAAGACTGAAAATAACGCACCCGAGGTAATAATAAATGGTCGTTATGAACCTTTTTTATTTCCGCCGGGTCAGAAATCCATTAATCTTTTATAATATAAATAATAATCATTCTATATCTATTTCACTGGGGGGGAAAAAACATTTAATCGTGATGCAAATTATTTGTTTAGGTGACAATAGGTAAAATAAGATTACAATTTATTATGGAAATTATTTATCACTACATAATTTGTTCATTTGGATAAATAAGAAAAAAAATTATGATAAATTAATTATCGTAACTGGATAAAAAAAAGAGAAATAAAGAGAATGAGACTTTATTTTAAGAAATTAAAAGAGCGTAAGACTTTATTTTAAGAAATTAAAAGAGCGTAAGACTTTATTTCAACAAATAAAAATTGTCTAAGACTTTATAAAGCACGAACAATAATATTTTTTGAGGTAGACTAAACAATTTTATTCAAATATATTTCTTGTGGCATAATATGTCAGTCATGGGAAGTGATGGGAGGCAACAGGTACCAGGAATGAGTGAACGCAGGAACTAGTTACCAGGAATAGGGAAAAGCAGGAACTAATTACCAGGAACTGGTGAAGATAGGAACCAGTTACAAGAAAAGGGGGAAAGTAAGAACCAGTTACCATGAATGGGTGAAGGTAGGAATGGGTAGAGGATGGGAGGACCTGTGTGACACAAGAGAGGAGATACTAATTAACATTTTAGGTTTTTAATTTAAACTTGTAACAACGCCATGGTAACCCCCAACACTAGATACACATTTTTCGTTAATTCAGAGTAAAAGAATTCTCCAATTAATTATGGTCCAGTTTATGTACACTCACTGTATTCCAAATTAAATTGCTTCCAGTATCAGAATATATATATATATATATATATATATATATATATATATATATATATATATATATATATATATTAGGTAAAGCTATCTATTAACTGAATGACAATATATGTTTCATTCTTTAGGTCACATGGCAAATGTGACATAAAGAATAATGAAGGTTACTTCTGAAAGGAAAGACTGGATATCAGAGTAGAGGAAGTATGGAGGAGGAGGTGTTGATTCACCGGGAATTCTCCCGGCCAGGGTCTTTACCAGATGGTGACCCGGCTCCGGCTCCCTGGCGTGGTCCCTCAGCGGCGGGACCAACTGGCCCCAGGCCTAGCCATATTCCCCCACAAGGCAGGTAGGTAGATAGATGCTAGGCCACTCTGGTCTGCCACCTTCCCCGCCCCAAGGAGGCTGACAGGAAGGGCAGGCTTACGAGCCGCAGATGGTAGCAAGCTCAAGCCTTGGCACCTACCCTGCCCTAGAAGGGCTGGGCATGGTGATCGACCTCACAGGAAGTATGGAGGAAGTAAATGTGTTTAGATATTTGGGAGTGGACTTGTTGGTTGATGCTGCTGTGGACCATAGAATCGACGTAGGGAAGAAGATGGTGCACTAAGGCATTTGATCAGTTTTACCAATGGATGCAAAAATGAGAATATTTCATAATTAAATGGTACAACCACTGTTGTATGGGTTTAAAACATGGGTTTTCAACGTTGCAGCGAGGAGATTGGAGGCAGTGGAGAAGTCGTGTTTGAAGGCAATGTGAGGAGTAAATATTAAGAAGAAAATTTCTAATTTGGAGATTATGAGGCGTGAAGCTACTCAGAGAGCTGAGTAGGGGTTGCTGAGGTGGTTTGGACATTTAGAAAGGCTGGAGAAAAATAAGATGACTTGGATTTAGAATAAATCTTGGATGAAGGGAAAGATGGGTTGGGGTCGTCCTAGGAAAGTTTGAAGGGGGTAAAGAAGGTTTCGAGTGCTAGGGGCTTGGACATCCAACAGGCTTCTGGGTGTGTGTTAGAAAGGAATGGAGGCAAGTGGATTTTATGATTCGGGGTGCTGTTGGAGCGTAAGCAATGTAACATTTATGAAGGGATTTAGTGAAAATGGTTAGACTGACTTGAGTCTTGGAGGTGATGAGTACATTGCCAGCGTTCTAATTGCGGGGTGGAGATATTGCGATTTGGAGTGCCATAAGAGCTGTAATAGCAGTGCACTTCTGGCAAGGCAGTGATTGAGTGACAGTGAAAGTGTTTTCTCCTTTGTCCGATCACACTACCTTAGTAGAAGACGGCCGGAGTCTTAAAAATAAAGTTTCTGAAACCTGAGCAAAGCAAGATTATGAGGGAATTCATGGTAACCGGTTAGCTGGACCTGAGTCCTGGTGGTTGGAAGTACAATACTTGAACTCCGAAGTTGTGGGGAAGATGCAGATCGGAGGGCCATCCGAACTATGATGTAGCATACTTCTGAGCTAATGAATGACAGACAGTGTGTTTCCTCTTTCAAGGGTCACCCTACCTCGGTGGGCGACAGCCGGTGTGTTTAAAAAACAAATTCTCTCATAATTCTGGTGATGTGAGCTTAACCAAATTGAATTCTTGTAGAAAATGCTCCGTTCTGATGACAGTGAGCAAAATAAGCAAGAAAATTGCAAGAAAATATTCAAAATATGTAAATAATATATAATATTCTGGCTGGAATTCTGTTGCACAAAGCATGTCCTGCGCACCTCTGCAACACGCGAAGATAAACGAGCTGTTTTAAACAGGGAACAAGGCTGGCTGACTGTGTATCGTAATTTGCATAAAGCATTCACAGGCTCAACTCACGTGAGAATCTTCTCCCTCCGTGACCGGAAGTAATATTTCAAGTTGTGGAGTGATGAATTTAAATAAGATAGCCACTCAATATTACACACTTTTATGATAGCACCGCTGATAGATTTTCTTTGTAATCTGACAAAAAAAATAATAGAATTTAAATACTGTAAGAGGATTCATTAACATTTAATGTGAATATTTTTTTTAATTGTTTTAAACTGCTGCAATAAATTCAGAGGTATTTTGTATATTTAAATGAAAAATGAATATATTTCCTGGCCGGGGTAACTTATACAGGTAAGCATATTATATATATTCTGAAGGGTATATCTCTCTTTACAGGATATATACACAGAGAGGTAAATGTCTCAGTGTATATACGCTCACAATTTATTCTCTTTTAGAAGAATTAAAGTATTCTTGACTGGTGGTAAACAGTTTACATGCAGCCTTAATGACCCTCGTGTAGTAGATAGGCTTTTAACCAAATAAATAAACTCGCCTACACAGTATATGAAGGAGAACACAGCAAAGGTTCTATAATAATTTCCATGATGAACGTTGATGAACATGACACATGTACAACACTTTGGTATCTTTATCATTGAAACGTACCGCCTGCGCAGAAGGCTTCTTCAGTCGAACACCTTCGATTATAACGCTGGAGACAGCAGAATTGGAGAGGTAATTTTGAAGTGATCAAGCACTCAGCCTTGCCACTTCCACTGTCTCCAGTGTTATGATTTGCCTGTATTCTGCTGAAGAAGTCTGCTAGCCAGGCGAAACGTTTCGACAATATTAATAAATTGATAAATATTTCAAGACAATATGGAAACACACGGCGGGTCATCATCTGACTAAGACCCGCGTCAGGAAACACCTGTCCGGTGTCCTGACGAACCTACCCTAACTGCTTAAAGGAAAAACATTAGACTAAAACGTGTGTTACACAGAAGAACAGTGACTACTGTAATGTGAAATACTCTATTGTGAAGTATAGAGTACGACAGTGGCTACTATAACTTGATTTAGAGAGTACAATAATTGCTACAATAATGCCATTTTAGGACTGCAAATCCTTTTGCCGTAGCATCCAGCATAGTCGCACACTCGACCCTCTATACCTTCTGTTCTCTAGGGAACTCTTCCCTTCTTCGTGTCCTTCCACCCTTCCTTGCTTTCTTCACCTTTCCTCTTTTCCCCCTCTTCCTGTCTCTCCAGGATCCACTTTTTTCATCTCCTTGTGTTCTTGTTCACTCCCTCTCTCTCTCTCTCTCTCTCTCTCTCTCTCTCTCTCTCTCTCTCTCTCTCTCTCTCTCTGTTCTGTGGCTCACCTCTTACCCCTTTCAATCTCCTCCTGAGGAAATTGTATTTTTTCCCCTTGCTGCTCCTTCCTCAGCAGTTCCACTGGGAATAGTAACCCTTGTACCTCCATCTCTCAGATTTCCTCTATCACTCATGTTCCTTTTATCTCTTATATTTTTTGTCTCTCCAGTTATTTAGATATCTCCCACGAATTCCATCTCTCCCAATTCCTAAGTCTCTCTCAATTCCTTCATATCTCTATCTCTCTCACTTCCTTCATTTCTCATCCCATCATCTCTCCATTTCTCCCACATCCTCTGTTTCTCTATCCACAAGTGTCCAAACTCCCTTCACCCACATGCGTCGCCACTGCTGACAGATGGGGACCATTTCGTTCAATCCGGCTGTGATGTCTAGCTCCCTCACACAACTTTCACTTCTTAAAAATGAAGAAGTAAACTTCGGTGGGTTGATATTGACGAGAAGTGTTGAGGCTCTCTTGGGCTCTGAGACGTAGGGAGAATCCCCAAGGTGCTCTTCAAGGAGCCAGGGTTCACGAGGGGTATCTTGGAGGAGAACGTGGGTGGCATTGCGAAGATAGAAGGTCAAGAGGAAGCTGTGGGTGGCATCCTGGAGGCGGGAGGTAAAGGAGAAGATGGTGGGATGCATCTTGTATATAGGAAGTCAAATGGCATTAAGTGGGAGTCATCTTGAAGACAGGAAGCCAAAAACAAAAATGTGGGTGACATCCTGGAAACGGAAAGTTAAGTGGGTCTAAGGCCTATTTACTTACTAGGGATTATTAAGGCTGCATGTCACTTGTCCACCACCAGTCACGATTACTTTAATACCTGAAATTGGGGTTAATGTGAAATCACAGTACAAAAGCACCGAGAGACATACATCCCATGGTGTATTGTTTCTTTTCTCTCTGGAGTCTGGTAAGGCAGGTAGGTAAAATTCGTCAGGAAACAGGGCAAATACTTCCTAATTGGGGGGCTTAGTCGTATCATGACTAAGCCCGAGGCCTTCCACTGGCTTACCGGTCCACCCTGGAAAAGAGAGACCTCTAGGGAGTGATAACTTAAATAAAGATACCTCTAGAAACTGATGACCCAGAAGAAATTAGCTATGAAGTTTAGCAACAATATCCATATCTCTGTTTTATACAGTATTTTTAACAGTTTTGTTAATCTATGTGTTAACTCAAAACCTTACCCTATTTTTTTGTTATATTCGTTCTTCACACTGTATTTAAAGGGAAAAATAGCTTAAAATCTTAGAAAATATCGGAGTATACCTGAATGAGTATGAGTAGTGAGTATAACAATCATAGGATCTTATGGGTAGTGAGTATATTACCTCAAGATCTTGTCAGTAGTGAGTATACCACCTCAAAATCTTGTGAGTACTGAGTATACCTGAAGATCTTTTGGGTAGTGAGTATACGACCTCAAGTTCTTGTGACTAGTGAGTATAACACCTCAAGATCTTGTGACTAGTGAGTATAACACCTCAAGATCTTGTGAGTAGTGAATATAACATCACAAGATCTTGTGAGTGGTAAGTATAACACTGACATTATAAAAATAAGAAGGGAAACAAGAGTTGATATAGCACTCACAAGTCATTGCGAGAAATTTGGTATAAAACTCATTGATTCTTCTGAGTAAGATAAGTGAGATTCATGGAACTAATACTTGACAGATTAAAAAAAAGTTAGAGCAGTGCAGGAGAAAGCTATTGATTCAAGATTGCATGTAAGGTCAGCTGAAGCGAAGAGACGAGAAAATTACACAAACTTTTTGTATCTAAGGGAACTTTTAGGGGGTTGCAATGACGTTACTGAAGTGTTCTTGATACGAGGAATTAAAGCAGCCCTTTCCCTTCCTTGAATGAATTCTGATAGCTTATATATAACCCCCACCACACAGGTTTAGTGGTAACCTATGCATATACACCGAGAGGTGTATACCCCTTGGTAGATATACTCCGAGAGGTGTATACCCCTTGGTAGATATACTCCGAGAGTTTCCTGCACTCCCTGTTTTAGATGTTAAAGTTTTCTTGACAAGTGGTGAATAGGTAACACTCAGCTTTAATGCCCCTCGTGTAGTCGATAGGATTTAAACCCCATTAATCGACCAACCTACCAGATATTAGATCTGTTTCTTTGAAATAATTGAATACATTTGAAATATTTTGATAAGCTAAAGAGAATCCTCTACTTTTTAGTGACTTTTGGCAAGTGTGGACTAGAGGAATTAACACTCCTTCAAGACTGAGGGACTGATCATCTTAAAACTACTGCTTTAAGACTGAGGGACTGATCATCTTAAAACTACTGCTTTAAGACTGAGGGACTGATCGTCTTAAAACTACTGCTTTAAGACTGAGGGACTGATCATCTTAAAACTACTGCTTTAAGACTGAGGGACTGATCATCTTAAAACTACTGCTTTAGGACTGAGGGACTGATCATCTTAAAACTACTGCTTTAAGACTGAGGGACTGATCATCTTAAAAGTACTGCTTCAAGACTGAGGACTGATCATCTTAAAACTACTGCTTTAAGACTGAGGGACTGATCATCTTAAAAGTACTGCTTCAAGACTGAGGACTGATCATCTTAAAACTACTGCTTTAAGACTGAGACTCTGATCATCTTAAAAGTACTGCTTCAAGACTGAGGACTGATCATCTTAAAACTACTGCTTTAAGACTGAGGGACTGATCATCTTAAAAGTACTGCTTCAAGACTGAGGACTGATCATCTTAAAACTACTGCTTTAAGACTGAGGGACTGATCATCTTAAAACTACTTATTTAAGACTGAGGGACTGATCATCTTAAAACTACTTATTTAAGACTGAGGGACTGATCATCTTAAAACTACTTATTTAAGACTGAGGGACTGATCATCTTAAAACTACTCCTTCAAGACTGAGGGACTGATCATCTTAAAACTACTGCTTTAAGACTGAGGGACTGATCATCTTAAAACTATTGCTTCAAGACTGAGGACTGATCATCTTAAAACTACTGCTTTAAGACTGAGTGACTGATCATCTTAAAAGTACTGCTTTAAGACTGAGGGAATGATCATCTCAAAACTACTCCTTCAAGACTGAGGGGCTGATCATCTTAAAACTACTGCTTCAAGACTGAGGGACTGATCATCTTAAAACTACTGCTTTAAGACTGAGGACTGATCATCTAAAACTACTGCTTCAAGACTGAGGACTGATCATCTTAAAACTCTGCTTCAAGACTGAGGACTGATCATCTTAAAACTACTGCTTCAAGACTGAGGACTGATCATCTTAAACACTGCTTCAAGACTGAGGGACTGATCATCTTAAAACTACTGCTTCAAGACTGAGGGACTGATCATCTTAAAACTACTGCTTCAAGACTGAGGACTGATCATCTTAAAACTACTGCTTCAAGACTGAGGGACTGATCATCTCAAAACTACTCCTTCAAGACTGAGGGACTGATCATCTTAAAACTACTGCTTCAAGACTGAGGGACTGATCATCTTAAAACTACTGCTTTAAGACTGAGAGACTGATCATCTCAAAACTACTGCTTCAAGACTGAGGGACTGATCATCTTAAAACTACGCTTCAAGACTGAGGGACTGATCATCTTAAAACTACTCCTTCAAGACTGAGGCTGATCATCTTAAACTACTGCTTCAAGACTGAGGACTGATCATCTTAAAATACTGCTTCAAGACTGAGGCTGATCATCTTAAAACTACTGCTTCAAGACTGAGGACTGATCATCTTAAACTACTGCTTCAAGACTGAGGGCTGATCATCTTAAAACTACTGCTTCAAGACTGAGGCTGATCATCTTAAAACTACTCTTCAAGACTGAGGTGATCATCTTAAAACTATTGCTTCAAGACTGAGGACTGATCATCTTAAAACTACTCCTTCAGATGAGGCTGATCATCTTAAAACTATGCTTCAAGATGAGGACTGATCATCTTAAAACTACTGTTCAAGACTGAGGGACTGATCATCTTAAAACTACTGCTTCAAGACTGAGGGCTGATCATCTTAAAACTACTGCTTCAAGACTGAGGACTGATCATCTTAAAACTACTGCTTCAAGACTGAGGGCTGATCATCTAAAACTACTGCTTCAAGACTGAGGACTGATCATCTTAAACTACTGCTTCAAGACTGAGGACTGATCATCTTAAACTACTGCTTCAAGACTGAGGACTGATCATCTTAAAACTACTCCTTCAAGACTGAGGGGGGGGGGGGGGGAAAAAAAAAAAAAAAAAAAAAAAAAAATACTCTTAAGACTGAGGACTGATCATCTTAAAACTACTCTTCAAGACTGAGGGACTGATCATCTTAAAACTACTGCTTCAAGACTGAGGGCTGATCTCTTAAACTACTGCTTCAAGACTGAGGACTGATCATCTTAAACTACTCCTTCAAGACTGAGGGACTGATCATCTTAAAACTACTCCTTCAAGACTGAGGGACTGATCATCTTAAAACTACTCCTTCAAGACTGAGGGACTGATCATCTTAAAACTACTCCTTCAAGACTGAGGGACTGATCATCTTAAACTACTCCTTCAAGACTGAGGACTGATCATCTTAAAACTACTCTTCAAGACTGAGGGACTGATCATCTTAAAACTACTGCTTCAAGACTGAGGGACTGATTATCTTAAAACTACTGCTTCAAGACTGAGAGACTGATCATCTCAAAACAACTGCTTCAAGACTGAGGGACTGATCATCTCAAAACTACTCCTTCAAGACTGAGGGACTGATCATCTTAAAACTACTCTTCAAGACTGAGGACTGATCATCTAAAACTACTCTTCAAGACTGAGGACTGATCATCTTAAAACTACTGCTTCAAGACTGAGGACTGATCATCTAAAACTACTCTTCAAGACTGAGGACTGATCATCTTAAAACTACTGCTTCAAGACTGAGGGACTGATCATCTTAAAACTACTGTTCAAGACTGAGGGACTGATCATCTTAAAACTACTGCTTCAAGACTGAGGACTGATCATCTTAAAACTACTGTTCAAGACTGAGGACTGATCATCTAAAACTACTGCTTCAAGACTGAGGACTGATCATCTTAAAACTACTGCTTAAGACTGAGGGACTGATCATCTAAAACTACTGCTTAAGACTGAGGGACTGATCATCTTAAACACTCTTCAAGACTAAGGGACTGATCATCTTAAAACTACTGCTTCAAGACTGAGGACTGATCATCTCAAAACTACTCTTCAAGACTGAGGGACTGATCATCTTAAAACTACTGCTTCAGACTGAGGCTGATCATCTTAAAACTACCTTCAAGACTGAGGGACTGATCATCTTAAAACTACTGCTTCAAGACTGAGGGACTGTATCATCTTAAAACTATGCTTCTAAGACTGAGGGACTGATCATCTTAAAACTACTCTTCAAGACTGAGGAACTGATCATCTTAAACTACTGCTTAAGACTGAGGACTGATCATCTTAAAACTACTGCTTTAAGACTGAGGGACTGATCATCTTAAAACTACTCCTTCAAGACTGAGGGGCTGATCATCTTAAAACTACTGCTTCAAGACTGAGGGACTGATCATCTTAAAACTACTGCTTCAAGACTGAGGGACTGATCATCTTAAAACTACTCCTTCAAGACTGAGGGGCTGATCATCTTAAAACTACTGCTTCAAGACTGAGGGACTGATCATCTTAAAACTACTGCTTCAAGACTGAGGGACTGATCATCTTAAAACTACTGCTTCAAGACTGAGGGACTGATCATCTTAAAACTACTCCTTCAAGACTGAGGGGCTGATCATCTTAAAACTACTGATTCAAGACTGAGGGACTGATCATCTTAAAACTACTGATTCAAGACTGAGGGACTGATCATCTTAAAACTACTGATTCAAGACTGAGAGACTGATCATCTTAATTACTACTGCTTTAAGACTGAGGGACTGATCATCTTAAAACTACTGCTTTAAGACTGAGGGACTGATCATCTTAAAACTACTGCTTTAAGACTAAGGGACTGATCATCTCAAAGTCACTTCTTGAAGACAAAGGGACTGATCATCTCAAAGCCTCTTCTTCAAGACTGAGAGACTAACCATCTCAAAATTACCTCTTTAAACCTCAGTCCGGACTGATCACATCTTTTCCTCTCCACTGCTTCAGTTGTAACCACTATTTACTCACCTCTGAATTCAACAGAAGAAGCCTACAGGGCATGTAAAGCATTTCAGCAATAAAGATAGCTAACCTCCAGATGCAAGTATATCTTAGTGGTCAGTCTGTAGCTGTCACATAATACAATAATGGTACATAACATAATAATGATGGATTTGTATGATTTATGAAAACGAATCACAAGTCATCAGTAACCTCGGAATCCATTTGACTCAAACTTTAATATGATTTCTGACTTACGGACTGAGTATGAAGGTCTCGTTTTTTGCTTTCTCCTAATTTAGCTTCCTACTCAACCTTTGAGGATTCTTTGATTACGGATCTACTAATTAAAACAAAGGAACGGTAAAAATTTCCCTCGTTCTCAAAAATCCCGGATTTTTTGATGACCACGAGAGAGATTCCGTAAGAAGTCATTAAAGAGTGTTAGAAACTCCTCTGCCTCTTAGCTCTTTCAATTATCCACTCGGCGTGCTTTAGTCGCACCACCGTGGAAGCTGACAGCTATCCATCATCCTAGCTGGTAAAATGTCGGGTCCAGGGATTGGTTACTGTGTTGGGAATAAAGCTCCTGGTAATCCAGACGTTGAAATATTTAAGCGGTAAAAGGTTTAACATCTATCCACTACACGAGGGTCATTAAGGCTTCATATTACCTCAGCACCACCTGCCAAGAATACTTTTTTTCCCCAAAAAAAGTGGGATTAATGTAAACTTTCAGTGAATATACTGAGAAATATTAATCTCTCGGTGTTTATACACTGATAGGGATGCATCTGTCAGTGTATATAAACTGCAAAATGTATATGCCTCGGTGCATATATCCTGGGAAAATGTATATTCCTCAGTGTACATACACTGAGAGACATCTTTCAGTACATATAACCTCACAATGTTTATTCACTATGTGGTATGTGTCTCTCACTGTACATAAACACTCAGGGGTGTGTATCTCACAGGGATGTAATCAGATTTGAATCAAAGAAGGAGAGAGAAGATCCAGATCTTTGGATCAAGAACAATTCTTCAACATCAATATACCATCGCTGGAGAAATCACCTTGAGATTATATAATTATTTTTGTATATATTGATAATCCGTTGCCTAATTATTGATGCTGGTGAAGGGTTCTTGATCCAAGGAACTGGGACTGCACTCTCTAACCCTTAAAATCAGACCTGATGGCCACCCATTAACCAGGCAGTGTAGAACACCTAATGGTTTACCACTTAAAAATAAATACCATCATAACTGTTATTACTTTTATTATTATTATTATTAGTAGTAGTAGTAGTAGTAGTAATAGTAATAATAGTAATATTAGTAGAGTCGAACCTAGGTGTTCGAACGAATCGGACCTTAGACAAACCAAAGTCCGAACAAGTTTGTCCAGAAAAAAATGACCCGGTGTTTGAACGTTTTTCCGGAGTCCGAACACGCTGACTTGTTTAAAATTCAGTTGTAAAAAAACTTACAGGAAAGTCCAAACGTGCTTTGAAGTGTCCTCTGACATTGACATTGACATTGACATTGGAAGAGTCAGTTCAACATCCTCCAGTGTGTGAGGCTGATAATTAAAGCCTGAGAAATACTGTTTCAGACATCGAACTTTTCGCAGTTCGATCACCACCTAGGAACCAATTAAGTTCAAACACCGGGGTTCTACTGTATTAGTATTATTAATGTGTCGATGCGCAAGGTAGTTGAATTCCGGCGGGTAGATACCGTAGAGTTTTTTCTCTCTCTAATGAGCCCATGTTCTTTTGTCAATAATGGTGAGGTTAAAGATAATATATAGATTTAATCACTATTTAAAGTCTCTTATTAACTTTAAATACCATACTCATGACAAAAAATGAGAGAATTTCAGTAACATTAAGAGATGACCTTTTAAAGTATATAAACACTGAGAGGCGTATTTCTCTCAGTGTATATACACTCAGAGTTTACTTTATTACCTATGTTAAGTATTAAAATATCCTTGGTTGCGGGATCCACACCTCGGTGTATATACACCAAGTGACATACATATATCTGTGCATATACAGGGTATTTAAACAAAATAGACCCAATTTCAAAGAGGCTTTGAAATTGGGTCCATCTTTTTAAATCGCCCTGTACACCGAGAGACGTACGCATCATGCACTATGCATCATGTGACGTGAAAGGATGAGGTTATCATCCTTGATTCTGCCCTCATATGATGTCCTTAATTATCCTAAATTACAGGAAATTAATCTATCACGGAACAAAGCCTCGCTCCTTGCGCTGAATGAGCCACACGGTGTTAACGGACTTAGTATCGAGCCTCCAACACTCCTTATGTTATACATAAATAAATAATTCGTTGAAATAAACTATAAAGTCACTTCTTGCATTTACAAATTATTAAACAATAAATCATTTGTTTTTAAGTGTGGGTCGGTCAGCAAAAGTAGTGATGTAGGGTCGATAATTCGTCAACTTCTCATGAGATTGAGTTATTACATTCACTATACAAATTCAGTGTATATATATATATATATATATATATATAATTTTATTTTTCAAATCTGTAGACGGAATAAGAATCATAAAAGGTCAAGCAAAAATTACTAAAAAATAGTAGTATAAAGTTTCATAAGTTTAAATGAAGTCTGAAAAATACAGCTGAAAGTCTTGTAAAGGAAGATCAAGGAGAGTCCATTAAAATCTGGAAGAGCTGGAGAGAGCTCAAGCGGAGGAAGCTGAGGAGCAGAGGAGTTCAAACATGATTTCAAGAAGTGAATGAAAGAAGATTTAAATTCTGCAGAGTGGAGGGTCGCTATTTGACAGCCGTGCTGCTAACTTGCACAGTCAGCCATGGCGGAGCTACCGTACTGTGAAGACAGGATGGATAACCAACCATGACAGGACTACCGTACTGTGAGGACAAGTTGGGTAACTAGCCAAGGAAGGGCTACCGTACTGTGAGAATAGGTTGGATAACCAGCCAAGACGGGGCTACCATACTGTAAGGACAGGTTGAATAACCAGGCATGACAAGACTACCGTACTGTAAGTACAAGTTGAATTACCAGCCATGGCGGGGCAACCGTACTATGAGGACAAGTTGGGTAACCAGCCATGGAAGGGCTACCGTACTATGAGGATAGGTTGGATAACCAGTCATGGCGGGGCTACCGTACTTTGAGGAAAAGTTGGATAACCAGCCAAGGTGGCGCTACCGTACTGTGAGGACAGGTTGGATAACCAGCTATGGCGAGGCAACCGTACTGTGAGGACAAGTTTTTTAATCAGCCAAGGCGGGGCTACCGTACTGTCTGGACAGGTTTGATAACCAGCCATGGTGGGACTACCGTACTGTGAGGACAAGTTGGATAACCAGCCATGGCGGAGCTACCGTACTGTCTGGACAGGATGGATAACCAGCTATGGCGGGGCTACCGTACAGTCTGTACAGGTTGGATAACCAGCCATGGCGGGGCTACCGTACTGTCTAGACAGGTTGGATAACCAGCCATGGCGGGGCTACCGTACTGTCTGGACAGGATGGATAACCAGCAATGGCGGGGCTACCGTACTGTCTGGACAGGTTGGATAACCAGCCATGACGGAGCTACCGTACTGTCTGGACAGGATGGATAACCAGCCATGGCGGGGCTACCGTACTGTCTGGACAGGTTGGATAACCAGCCATGACGGAGCTACCGTACTGTCTGGACAGGTTGGATAACCAGTCATGGTGGGACTACCGTACTGTCTGGACAGGTTGGATAACCAGCCATGGTGGGACTACTGTACTGTTCAACCAGGTTGTAGAACCGGTAATGGAGGGGCTACTGTTCAGTTCATTCAGGTTGTACACCCTGTCATGCGGAGGCTACTGTACTGTTGAGCCAGGTTTTACAATGAGTATTTAGGATCATCAAATTCTTTTTATATTCTCTTATACTTCACCTGCTGAAATATAATTTAATAAAATGCGAAATTAGATCTTCCTAATGAATAATAATAATAATAATAATAATAATAATAATAATAATAATAAGAAGAAGAAGAAGAAGAAGAAGAAGAAGAAGAAGAAGAAGAAGAAGAATATGATGATAATAATAGTAATAATAATAATAATAATAATAATAATAATAATAATAAACCTCATCTTTATTTCAATATACTCTTATAAAGGTTTATACTTGCTTCAAGTAGAAGCAAGTATAAGGCTACTTACCCATTCCTAACTTGCTGCTGATATCGAATCTTGGTCCCTCCGGTTGTGAGCTGAATGCTTCGCCAATGAGCTATCAGAAATAAGGTTTGTAAGTGGTGTTGAGATATCGAGAAAACTGTAGAAAATGACACGTGTCTACCGATCAGAACATGTGTAAGCCAGAGGGTCGACCCCACGGCAAGTCATCCGCCTCGCCGCGTATATAAGATGATTATTTACTCGTGAAAATGAATTTCATACCTGTCATACCACGTCAGTCTTCATGAGGGGAAAAAAATATCGTATTCCATATATGATGCTCTAACATGAGCTCTGGTGTGTGTGTGTGTGTGTGTGTGTGTGTGTGTGTGTGTGTGTGTGTGTGTGTGTGTGTAGTGTGTGTGTGTGTGAGTGTGTGTGTGTGTGTGTGTGGTAATGCAACGAGTGCTGCTAGTTATCTCTGGTCTGTTTTTTTTTATTTTTTTGAGGTGGGGGGAGGAAAGTTTGTGTTTTCAAAGTCATGTTCATACTGCCCATCATCAATTTTGAGATAAGAGAATAATCATGTTTTTTTTTCATGTTAGCAGCTGCAGCAGTCAGTAAACATGTCACTCTGCTGCCACCACCACTACACAAACATGTTTTAACATCGTCAAAACCACATTTTTGTCAGTATTCTTCCAAGTTCGGATTTTTTTTCTGGATACAGGAAGAGACTTCTGACTTTTACCATTTTCCCTCAATCTCTCTTTCGCTACTTCCTAATAATAATCCTCAACTGACCGAAATGTTTAGTTTCAACTCAGAATTTTGACTTAATTATGAAATGTTCCAGATTCGGCATTATGGTTTGTACTCTTCCGACTTTTCCATTAAGATTCAGATAAGTATGATCTAAAGCAGAGGTTTTTAACCGGGGGTATCCATACCCCCATGGGGTATGGATACCCGCGGGGTGTATGGTTCCCCGGGGGGTATGGATGCCCCGGGACTCGATCTCGGAACAATTTTAAAAAATAGTGGTTGTTAGATTAAAATAGACTATCACCTCTTCTCCTGCTAGCTATCCAAGCTATTGAAATCCTTTGATGTCATACTGGTACCTAATAGAACTCGTGATGATTTCCACAGTCTGGTGAAGGGGGTCTGGTGAAGGGGGTCTGGTGAAGGGGGTCTGGTGAAGGGGGTCTGGTGAAGGGGGTCTGGTGAAGGGGGTCTGGTGAAGGGGTCTGGTGAAGGGGGTCTGGTGAAGGGGGTCTGGTGAAGGGGGTCTGGTGAAGGGGGTCTGGTGAAGGGGGTCTGGTGAAGGGGGTCTGGTGAAGGGGTCTAGCGACATATTGGGCAATCCATCAAGGGTCTGTCATCATGAAAAGGTTAAGAACCTCTGATTTTTAAAGCATTAACTTAGAAGAAAAATGTCTAATCGTGAAGCTTTTAATAAACCTACCATATTTAAAATTTGCTGTCATATTATCATTAAATTTTCACCATATTATTAATGATATACAATATTACTGATAAGTTGGTGGATAAAACACAGGTGTACCGCTTGGTATCTTTACTTCGGTAAAGGAAACGCACCCATGTGTTGCACATGTGTGTTATTCACATATTTGTATCATATGTGATCGAATAAGAATTGATTTTCATTAAACGGGATTCTGTTAAAAGTTTTTCACTCTGCAAAGGATTTCTGGTCTTTTCTGTCTGCAAATATTGATGAGTAAATATTGTAAATTTCTACGTATATTTAATACACATTTATCTGTTTTCTGTAAATGTTTATTTAACAATTATCAGTTTTTTATCATTCCTCAATTGTTTTTCCTGTATAATTTCCTTTGTAATTAATGAGGCCTGGTTTGAGACTAGGCCGCGTTGACGATTAATGAAAAAAAAAATTAAAAAAAAAAACCCTGCTTTAGCTAAATATTCATGAGGCATTACCTCTCTGGATCGCAACAGTGAGGAGCTGGGATCAAAAAATGAACTATATTTTGTCTTTATAGGTGAGGGAAAACATGAATTCTCCTTTAAAAGAGCAAACAAGGGAATATTCCCCCCTTGTGAGACAGAAAGCTCTCACCGCTCAGCAAGCACGTTAAAAATATATATAATTTTGGGGAAATTTTTATGCCATTAGTTCACGCTTTAGCTTAGCAGTTGG
>WNWK01007029.1:77500-98548 GCA_009830355.1 Cherax destructor
AATTTTCTGCATAATATTTACACCACACATTGCTCTTAGACAGGACATCTCCACTGCCTCCAGCCTCCTCCTCGCTGCAGCATTTGCAACCCATGCTTCACACCCATATAAGAGTGTTGGTATCACTATACTTTCGTACATTCCCTTCTTTGCCTCCATGGATAACGTTTTTTGTCTCCACAGATACCTCAATGCACCACTCACCTTTTTTTCTTCATCAATTCTATGGTTAACCTCATCCTTCATAAACCCATCCGCTGACAAGTCAACTCCCAAATATCTGAAAACATTTACTTCTTCCATAATCCCTCTCTCCAATGTGATATCCAATTTTTCTTTATTTAAATCGTTTGATACCCTCATCACCTTACTCTTATCTATGTTCACTTTCAACTTTCTACCTTTACACACCCTCCCAAACTCGTCCACTAACCTTTGCAACTTTTCTTTAGAATCTCCCATAAGCACAGTATCATCATCAAAAAGTAACTGTGTCAATTCCCATTTTGCATTTAATTCTCCATAATTTAATCCCACCCCTCTCCCCAACACCCTAGCATTTACTTCTTTTACAACCCCATCTATAAATATATTTTACAACCATGGTGACATTACACATCCCTGTCTGAGACCTACTTTTACTGGGAAGTAATCTCCCTCTCCTACACACCCTAACCTGAGCCTCACTATCCTCATAAAAACTCTTTACAGCCTTCAATAACTTACTACCTATTCCATACACTTGCAACATTTGCCACATTGCTCCCCTATCCACTCTATCATATGCTTTTTTTAAATCCGTAAATGCAATGAAAACTTCCCTACCTTTATCTAAATACTGTTCACATATATGCTTAACTGTAAACACTTGATCTACACATCCCCTACCTACTCTAAAGCTTCCTTGCTCATCTGCAGTCCTACTCTCTGTCTTACCGCTAATTCTTTCAACAATAACCCTGCCATACACTTTACCTGGTATACTCAGTAAACTTATTCCCCTATAATTCTTACAATCTCTTTTATCCCTCTTCCTTTTATAAACTATACGTACTCTCTGCCAATCCCTAGGTACCTACCCCTCTTTCATACATTTATTAAACAAAAATAACAACCACTCCAACACTATATCCCCCCCTGCTTTTAACATTTCTGTCATGATCCTGTCAGATCCAGCTGCTTTACCCCCTTTCATTCTACGTAATGCCTCACGCACCTCCCCCACACTCACATCCTGCTCTTCTTCACTCCTAAACGATGTTGTACCTCCCTGGCCAGTGCATGAAATTACCGCCTCCCTTTTTTTCATCGACATTTAAAAGTTCCTCAAAATATTCCCGCCATCTACCCAATACCTCCAGCTCCCCATCTACTAACTCCCCTACTCTGTTTTTAACTGACAAATACATTAGTTCCCTAGGCTTTCTTAACTTGTTTATCTCACTCCGAAAAATGTTCTAGTTTTCAGCAAAATTTCTTGACAGAGCCTCTCCCATTCTTTCATCTGCTCTTCTTTTGCACTCTCTCACTACTCTCTTCACCTTTCTTTTACTCTCCATATATTCTGCTCTTCTATTAACACTTCTGTTTTGTAAAAACCTCTCATAAACTACCTTTTTCTCTTTTATCACACCCTTTACTTCTTCATTCCACCACTCACTCCTCTTTCCTCCTGCACCCACCCTCCTATAGCCACAAACTTCTGCCCCACATTCTAATACTGCATTTTTAAAACTATCCCAACTCTATTCAACCCCCCCACTACTCATACTTGCACTAGCCCACCTTTCTGCCAATAGTTGCTTATATCTCACCCTAACTTCCTCCTCCCTTAGTTTATACACTACTTATAAACTACTTTCATTACGTGCTATATCATACCTTGTATACTTATTTATCCTCTTTTTCATAAAATATGTATTAATTATTACCAAACCTCTTTCTACACAGCTCAATTAACGGTTCCCCATTTACATTTACCCCTGGCACCCCAAATTTACCTACTACTTCCTCCACAACATTTTTACCCACTTTAGCATTAAGATCCCCAACCACAAGTACTCTCTCACTTGGTTCAAAACTCCCCACACACTCACTCAACATTTCCCAAAATCTCTCTCTCTCCTCTACACTTCTCTCTTCTCCAGGTGCATAAACACTTACTATAACCCACTTTTCACATCCGACCTTTATTTTACTCCACATAATCCTTGAATTTATACATTTATAATCCCTCTTTACCTGCCATAACTGATTATTCTTTCTTATCATTCGCACAACATCCACGCACATTCAAACATTTCACTTTGACGGTTTTCTTCTTTTTCTTTTTAGTAAGCTATACAGGAAAAGGGGTTACTAGCCCATTGTTCCCGGCATTTTAGTTGACTTTTACAACACGCATGGCTTACGGAGGAAAGATTCTTATTCCACTTCCCCATGGATATGAAAGGAAAAGCAATAAGAACAAGAACTATTAAGATAAGTGTGTATACATAAACGTGTACATGTATGTATAGTGTGACCTAAGCGTAAGTAGAAGTAGCAAGACGTACCTGAAATCTTGCATGCTTATGAGACAGAAAAAAGACACCAGCAATCCTACCATCATGTAAAACAAATACAGGCTTTCGTTTTACACTCACTTGGCAGGACGGTAGTACCTCCTTGGGCGGTTGCTAATAATTCGGCCAGAGATGAGTGTTTGTATATATATATATATATATATATATATATATATATATATATATATATATATATATATATATATATATATATATATTAACTAGGGAGTAACTATAGTAAACAAGAATCATTTTAATAATCATAAATGGAGCTGTAACTAATCTTAGCACTAGATATAAAATTATTCTTATATGGGTGCAGTTTATGTACAGGAAGAGCCTAGAAGTTTTAGTGACCTGCCGTTAAAAATTCCGCAAGGTTCTTTTAATGCAGTTAATCAGGAATTTAGGCAATGTGTGTAGTGCACAGGAAGTTCTTACAACTATCGTGTGCTACACTGCGACACTCCACGAAGGACATCTCTGCAACCTCCCATGAGTTCCAAGAAGAACGACAGTAAAGTAGAGGGAAGACTAAGATTTTTCAGTAGCTAATATTTACACTGCAACACAGAGTGTGGTAATGATACCCAGTACACAGATGCGGCTCTGAGTGGCACCCAGCAGCAGCAGTATATAATAACAGAGAGAAAAACTGACAAGTGAACACGAACCCTACACCGATATAGTTGAACCTCACATCCCTCTTCGTAGAGGAAGAGCTGCCCTTCCATCCTTCTTCGTAGAGGAAGAGCTGCCCTTCCATCCTTCTTCGTAGAGGAAGAGCTGCCCTTCCATCCTTCTTCGTAGAGGAAGAGCTGCTCTTCCATCCTTCTTCGTAGAGGAAGAGCTGCCCTTCCATCCTTCTTCGTAGAGGAAGAGCTGCCCTTCCATCCTTCTTCGTGGAGGAAGAGCTGCCCTTCCATCCTTCTTCGTGGAGGAAGAGCTGCCCTTCCATCCTTCTTCGTGGAGGAAGAGCTGCCCTTCCATCCTTCTACGTGGAGGAAGAGCTGCCCTCCCATCCTTCTTCGTGGAGGAAGAGCTGCCCTCCCATCCTTCTTCGTGGAGGAAGAGCTGCCCTCCCATCTTTCTTCGTGGAGGAAGAGCTGCCCAGCACACACTGTCTTGACAACTGAAGCAGGAGGACAACAAAGGCAGTAGGATCGGATGTAATAACAAGTCACACAGTAGCAACCATTCATGCATTAAGGAAACTCTGACGTTTATAAACGTCATTACATAATAGACAATTAATGATATAGAAAAACAGAAAAAAAACAGACAGGAAGAGAACAGCAACTCTAAAAATTACAGTATAATATACAAGTATTATATCCTTATATATTACATATAATGATATTTATTTCTTCATTTATCTGAATTCCTTTCTAAAGTTTTCTCTTATTCGTTTAAAGATATATTTTTCATTTATGTAAATATAAAAATGAATAACTTTGTACCAAAAAGGCCTTAGAAAACTTACCTAACCTTATTATAACAAGCGCAATTTAATGTATCATAATCCAATTAAATATAGTATTTTAGAGAGGTTTACAATAATTTAATAATAAACAAACACAATGAAATATATTTTTTAGTTATGTTCAGAATATTTTTTTGCGAAATTGTTGCATACATAAATTTTCGCTTCCCTTAGTCGGCAAGAAGAGCGTTGCTATTTAAGCCAAAATAGCAAGTTTTACCTATTTGGCACGACATATATATATATTTTTTTTTTTATTAACACATCGGCCGATTCCCACCAAGGCAGGGTGGCCCGAAAAAGAAAAACTTTCATCATCATTCACTCCATCACTGTCTTGCCAGAAGGGTGCTTTACACTACAGTTATAAAACTGCAACATTAACACCCCTCCTTCAGAGTGCCGGCACTGTACTTCCCATCTCCAGAACTCAAGTCCGGCCTGCCGGTTTCCCTGAATCCCTTCATAAATGTTACTTTGCTCACACTCCAACAGCACGTCAAGTATTAAAAACCATATGCCTCCATTCACTCCTATCAAATACGCTCACACATGCTTGCTGGAAGTCCAAGCCCCTCGCACACAAAACTTCCTTTACCCCCTCCCTCCAACCTTTCCTAGGCCGACCCCTACCCCGCCTTCCCTCCACTACAGATTTATACACTCTCGAAGTCACTCTGTCTCGTTCCATTCTCTCTACATGTCCAAACCACCTCAACAACCCCTCTTCAGCTCTCTGGACAATCGTTTTGGTAATCCCGCACCTCCTCCTAATTTCCAAACTCCGAATTCTCTGCATTATATTCACACCACACATTGACCTCAGACATGACATCTCCACTGCCTCCAGCCTTCTCCTCGTTGCAACATTCATCACCCATGCTTCACACCCATATAAGAGCATTGGTATAACTATACTCTCATACATTCCCCTCTTTACTTCCATGGACAAGGTTCTTTGTCTCCACAGACTCCGAAGTGCTCCACTCACCCTTTTCCCCTCATCAATTCTATGATTCACCTCATCCTTCATAGACCCATCCGCCGACATGTCCACTCCCAAATATCTGAATACATTCACCTCCTCCATACTCTCTCCCTCCAATCTGATATCCAATCTTTCGTCACCTATTCTTTTGTTATCCTCATCACCTTACTCTTTCCTATATTCACTTTCAATTTTCTTCTTTTACACACCCTACCAAATTCATCCACCAACCTCTGCAGCTTCTCTTCAGAATCTCCCAAAAGCACAGTGTCATCAGCAAAAAGCAACTGTGACAACTCCCACTTTGTATTTGCTTCTTTATCTTTTAGCCCAACACCTCTTGCCAAGACCCTCGCATTCACTTCTCTTACAACCCCATCTATAAATATATTGAACAACCACGGTGACATCACACATCCTTGTCTAAGGCCCACTTTTACTGGGAAATAGTCCCTTCCCTTATACACACTCTAACCTGAGCCTCACTATCCTCATAAAAACTCTTCACTGCTTTCAGTAACCTTCCTCCTATTCCATACACCTGCAACATCTGCCACATTGCCCCCTATCTACCCTATCATACGCCTTTTCCAAATCCATAAATGCCACAAAAACATCTTTACCCTTATCCAAATACTGTTCACCTATATGTTTCACTGTAAACACTTGGTCTACACACCCCTACCTTTCCTAAAGCCCCCTTGTTCACCTGCTATCCTGCTTTCTGTTTTACTCTTAATTCTTTCAATAATAACTCTACCATACACTTTACCAGGTACACTCAACAGACTTATTCCCCTATAATTTTTGCACTCTCTTTTGTCCCCTTTGCCTTTATACAAAGGAACAATACACGCTCTCTGCCAATCCCTAGGTCCTTACCCTCTTCCATACATTTATTAAATAATAGCACCAACCACTCCAAAATTATATCCCCACCTGCTTTTAACATTTCTATCTTTATCCCATCAATCCCAGCTGCCTTACCCCTTTCATTCTACCCACTGCCTCACGAACTTCCCCTACACCCACAACTGGCTCTTCCACACTCCTACAAGATGTTATTCCTCCTTGCCCTACACACGAAATCACAGCTTCCTGTCTTCATCAACATTTAACAAATCCTCAAAATATTCTCTCCATCTTCCCGATACCTCTAACTCTCCATTTAATAACTCTCCTCTCCTATTTTTAACTGTCAAATCCATTTGTTCTCTAGGCTTCCTCAACTTATTAATCTCATTCCAAAACTTTTTCTTATTTTCAACAAAATTTGCTGATAACATCTCACCACTCTCTCATCTGCTCTCTTTTTACATTGCTTCACCACTCTTTTAACCTCTCTTTTCTCTCCATATACTCTTCCCTCCTTGCATCACTTCTACTTTGTAAAAACCTCTCATATGCTAACTTTTTCCCTTACTACTCTCTTTACATCATCATTCCACCAATCGCTCCTCTTCCCTCCGCACCCACTCGCCTGTAACCACAAACTTCTGCTGAACACTCTAACACTACATTTTTAAATCTACCCCATACATTTTCGACCCCATTGCCTACACTCTCACTAGCCCATCTATCCTCCAATAGTTGTTTATATTTATTAATATATATATATATATATATATATATATATATATATATATATATATATATATATATATATATATATATATATATATATAATATGTATATATATTGTGGGACCCATAGCCTCGGAGAAGTGAATAAAAAGGCTTCAAGGAAGAAAATTTGGATTTCTTCCTGAAGCCATTTGAATATTCCACTTCCCCTACCACCCCATCTTCTTTTTTTTTTTTTTTTACCAATAGGTATATTTTATTACATAATATGGTACAAAAGATTTAAGAGATACATTGTTGATATTAAGATGGCATATACAGTACACGAGGTGAGAGATACATGTCTAGTACATATTGTTACATGTTTGTCACTGATTATAATGCGAAAATCTCATCCAGCTCTTCCGAGCTGGGGCGCGTGCCCAGAATACAGCATGCATTACCCCTCTGAACAGCAGCGCTGAGTCGCTGGAACAGAAAACTAGCTGCCCTGGGATCCCTAGTTACCCTGTTGAGTCTTTTGCCCAGCTCCTTGAGGAACTTAGATGCACTCTTTCCCCATGAGCCAAGGGTCTCTGAGCCTATGGGAACAAACATATAATGATGGGCAAGTTCTCCATATTTTCTCGACTTCTGGGACTCCCTGAAGGTGGCAGCTGCCCCTCCTTCCTCACTGGTGTATTGGAGATAGGTATCAGCCAAGGTAGATGTACATGTGTAGTCCCACACCACCTGCTTGCCGTCTGCCCAGGCTTGAAGGGTGATACCATCTGGACGCTTTTGGCTGCCATCATATATATATATAATAGGAAGCATAACTAGGATGGTCTCTCCGTCATTTCCCTTGTCTTTCCAGTCATTTCCTTTACCTTATATTCTTTACAATGAGAGAGAGAGAGAGAGAGAGAGAGAGAGAGAGAGAGAGAGAGAGAGAGAGTCTGTTTTAATGACTACACGTATATACACTATATACACACATGTGGCTCACCTCTTGTCTACAGAATTCGACCAGTTAGGGTTAGGGGCCCTGGAGTTCACACACACTCACACACACACACACATACACACACCGCGGAAATGACTGCGGATATTGGAGCAAAATGGATGGTGACAACAGGAATGTGGCTCACCGGCCTGGCATTGATGCCACCGGCCTGGCATTGACGCTACCTTCAACACCAATCCCGTTTTAAAACCGGGATATGTTGGCTGGTATGCTGACCTGTTTATGGTTACAGAGGTCGAGTTTCACTTCCTGGCCCTGCCTCTCCAAGTGTGGTCACTCTCTCTCTCTCTCTCTCTGCTTGTTATCCGCTATCATAAAAATCCTTGAAGCTGTGAATGGATCTTCCTCTACCACTTTAGTGCCCTGGTCGTCAAACTTCCTCACCGCTCTGAGGCTGAAGAAATACTTCCTAACATCCCTGTAACTCATAGAAATCTTTATCAGTGTGTTCCTGTGTCCAGCGTCTCAAACTATCTGTCCCTATCCACCATACGAAGAAGGACGAAAACGAAGGAACATAATAAAAAAAAATAGAATAACTAAAAAATAAATCTATCAACTAATCATATTTTTCTCTTGGTGGAGCCATCCTCTAAGTCTTTTTCAGAAACCATCACTCAGTGTGCAAGAGGATGGTCAAATACCTGTGTTTAGCGTGAGATTAGCAACACTGCAACAACATAAACAACACTGCAACAACATAAGCAACATTGCAACAACATAAGCAACCTCTGTAACAACATAAGCAACACTGCAACAACATAAGCAACCACTGCAACAACATAAGCAACATTGGAACAACATAAGCAACCACTGCAACAACATAAGCAACAACTGCAGCAACATAAGCAACCACTGCAACAACATAAGCAACAACTGCAACAACATAAGCAACCACTGCAGCAACATAAGCAACAACTGCAGCAACATAAGCAACAACTGCAACAACATAAGCAACCACTGCAACAACATAAGCCTCCACTGCAACAACATAAGCAACCACTGCAACAACATAAGCAACCACTGCAACAACATAAGCAACCACTGCAACAACATAAGCAATCACTGCAACAACATAAGGAACCACTGCAACAACATAAGCAACCACTGCAACAACATAAACAACCACTGCAACAACATAAGCAACCACTGCAACAACATAAGCAAACACTGCAACAACATAAGCAATCACTGCAACAACATAAGCAACCACTGCAACAACATAAGCAACCACTGCAACAACATAAGCAACCACTGCAACAACATAAGCAACCACTGCAACAACATAAGCAACCACTGCAACAACATAAGCAATCACTGCAACAACATAAGCAACCACTGCAACAACATAAGCAACCACTGCAACAACATAAGCAACCACTGCAGCAACATAAGCAACCACTGCAACAACATAAGCAACCACTGCAACAACATAAGCAACCACTGCAACAAGAGCGATCAACTTTCATCAATTTCTCACTAAAATTTAATAAGATTAACAATAAATACATAATTTTACTGAAACTTTCATATTAAGTTAAAAAAAAATAGCGAAATATTATCACATATATATAGATGGGACAGAAAATATATAGTGTATTATACTTCAATGAAAATAGGATAACTTTAAATATTATAAAATATTACCTTTCTACAAATGGATTATATTAAGAAAGTAGGAATCACAGGAAATGTGCTGAAAATATAGTAATTATATATGTATATACACTCTTAAAAAGATATTAGTACTTTAATCAGATATATTAATTTATATAAAGATTAATACTAGTAATAGAGAGAGAGAGAGAGAGAGAGAGAGAGAGAGAGGTGTATGTCTCTCTCAGAAAGAGAGAGAGAGAGAAGTGCCTGACCTCGACGTATATTGGTCCATTTCCGATATAAACAGAGTTCACAGGACACAGGCTACCTCCTCAAAACAAGATTATATGTCCAGATGGCCCGAACCACGGACCAAACACACACACACACACACACACACCTGTAAAAAATACAAAATGCAAGCTATCTAATTTATCTTCTTTTCAGGGAGAGTTTCAATGGCTTTTTCTCCAAACTTTTCTGGGGTTCAAGAAAAAGTTAAATGATATTCTATGTTTTAGCCTTTAGTTTCATAGAATTAGAACAAGGTAAATTTTTGTAAGTATATTGTACCACCAATGTTTATCTATCTATCTATCTATCTATATATATATATATATATATATATATATATATATATATATATATATATATATATATATATATATATTAACACGTCGGCCGTCTCCCACTAAGGCAGGGTGGCCCGAAAAAGAAAAACTTTCATCATCATTCACTCCATCACTGTCTTGCCAGAGTCGCTCTTTCTCTACAGTCATAAAACTGCTATATTAACATCCCTCCTTTAGATTGCCCGGCTCTATACTTCCCATGTCCAGGACTCAAGTCCGGCCTGCAGGTTTCCCTGAATCCCTTCATAAATGTTACCTTGCTCACACTCGAACAGCACGTCAAGTCCTAAAAACCATTTGTCTCCATTCGCTCCTATCAAACAGGCTCACGCATACTTGCTGGAAGTCCAAGCCCCTCGCACACAAAACCTTCTTTACCCTTTCCCTCCAACCTTTTCTAGGCCGACCTCTACCCCGTCTTCCCTCCATTACAGATTTATGCACTCTCGAAGTCATTTTATTATGTTCCATCCTCTCTTTATGTCCAAACCTTTTCAACAACCCCTCCTCAGCTCTCTGGATAATAGTTTTGGTAATCCCGCACCTCCTCCTAATTTCCACACTACGAATTCTCTGCATTATATTCACACCACACATTGAACTCAGACATGACAACTCCACTGCCTCCAGCCTTCTCCATGATGCAACATTCACTACCCATGCCTCACACCCATATAAGAGCGTTGGCATAACTATACTATGGAGGAGGTGAAAGTACGTATTCAGATATTTAGGAGTGGACGTGTCAGCAGATGGGTCTATGAAAGATGAGGTGAATCATAGAATTGACGAGGGGAAAAACGTGAGTGGTGCACTGAGGAGTCTGTGGAGACAAAGAACTTTGTCCATGGAAGCAAAGAAAGGAATGTATGAGAGTATAGTTATACCAACACTCATATGTGGGTGTGAAGCATGGGTGATGAATGTTGCAACAAGGAGAAGGCTGGAGGCAGTGGAGATGTCATGTCTGAGGTCAATGTGTGGTGTGAATATAATGCAGGGAATTTGTAGTTTTGAAATTAGGAGGAGGTACGAGATTACCAAGACTATTATCGAGAGGGCTGAGGAGGGGTTGTTGAGATGGTTCGAACATGTAGAGAGGATGGAACAAAATAAAATGACTTCGAGAGTGTATAAATCTGTTGTGGAGGGAAGGCGGGGTAGGGGTTGGCCTAGGAAAGGTTGGATGGAGGGGGTAAAGGAGGTTTTGTGTGCGAGGGGCTTGAACTTCCAGCAAGCGTGCGTGAGCGTGTTAGATAGGGGCGAATGGAGACATATGGTTTTTAGGACTTGACGTGCTGTTGGAGTGTGAGCAAGGTGACATTTATGAAGGGATTCAGGGAAACCGGCAGGCCGGACTTGAGTCCTGGAGATGGGAAGTACAGTGTCTGCACTCTGAAGGAGGGGTGTTAATATTCCAGTTTTATAAATATAGTGTAAGCACGCCTCTGGCAAGACAGTGATGGAATGAATGACGATGAAAGTTGTTCTTTTTCGGGCCACCCTGCCTTGGTGGGAGACGGCCGATGCGCTAATAATAAAAATAAATAAAAAAATAAATATATATATATATATATATATATATATATATATATATATATATATATATATAAACAGAACTGTTGACGGGGGGGGGGCGAACCGCGGCCTGCAGATTGACAGTCTGACGCTCTACTGATCCAGCTATCCAGGCCCCTAATAGCAACGATTTCGGAACAAATACTAACTGTATTATATTCCGCAAGAGGCACCAACTGTAACCCAACTGAACTCCTTCTCATGGCCCTGGAGCTTTAGCAGTGGATCTATTCTTACCCCCTCTCTACTGCTAAAGCGCCTGGGTCGAGTTCAGTTGGGTTGCAGTTGGTAGTTTCTGTCGGAATATTATGCAGGACACTGCATTGTAGTAATAAATTTTTAAAGTGGAGTGTTACAATGTTTAAGTGGACGCAAACTGAACGGCAGATGGACAGCCAGACGTGAACACTGGGAGAAGTGTGTGCAATCAGCGTGACTAGGCTGGCAGTATCGAGAGGGCAGTTGTTGCAACAAGGTGTCATGGTGTTTGTTTAAGTACGGGAATGATATTTTCGGTAAGTTTTAGGCCATAACTTATTTAAGGAAATATTTTCTTTTGTAATCCTAAGTTGGTCCTAGCATTGGGCAAGGCCCTAATTTTTATGTGGGTCCAGCGTGATTAGTGGAAATGCAGAAATGGTTACATTTTTACCGGCATGCTTGAAGCCGGGATGGAATGGCGATCTACAGGTGCCATTAATATTTTATTCTTCTGTGGCCTAATCACCCGTATGGGTTAGCCCTTGTTTCTGATTGTAACAAAATATGGACTAATTTTAAATAATTAGTAGCAGTGTACTGGTAAGTTTTTTGTGAGATGTGAAATGTAGTGAGCTTTTGGCAGATTCCCACCAAGGCAGGGTGGCCCGAAAAAGAAAAACTTTCATCATCATTCACTCCATCACTGTCTTGCCAGAGGGGTGCTTAACACTACAGCTATAAAACTGGAACATTAACACCCGTCCTTCAGAGTGCAGACACTGTTCTTCCCATCTCCAGGACTCAAGTCCGGCCTGCCGGTTTCCATGAATCCCTTCATAAATGTTACCCTGCTTACACTCCAACACCACGTCAAGTCCTAAAAACATTTGACTCTATTCGCTCTTATCTAACAAGCTCACGCATGCTTGCTGGAAGTCCAAGCCCCTCGCACACAAAACCTCCTTTATCCCCTCTCTCCAACCTTTCCTGGGCCGATCCCTACCAAGCCTACCCTCCCTTACAGACATATACACTCTCGCAGTCATTTTAATTTGTTCCATCCTCTCTACATGTCCGAATAACCTCAATAACCCCTCCTCAGCCCTCTGGATAATAGTTTTGGTAATCCCGCACCTCCTCCTAATCTAAAAACTACGGATTCTCTGCATTATATTCACACCACACATTGCCCTCAGACATGACATCTGCACTGCCTTCTCCTAGTTGCAACATTTACCACCCATGTTTCACAGCCATATAAGAGCGTTGGTATAACTATATTCTCATACATTCCCTTCTTTGCTTCCATCGATAAATTCTGTCTCCACAGACTCCTCAGTGCACCACTCACCTTTTTACCCTCGTCAGTCCTATGATTCATCTCATCTTTCATAGACCCATCTGCTGACACATCCACTCCCAAATATCTGAAAACATTCACCTCCTCCATACGCTCTCCCTCCAATCTGATATGCAGTCTTTCGTTGCCTATTTTTTTTTTGTTATCCTCATCACCTTACTCTTTCCTATATTCACTTTTAATTTCTTTCTTTTACATACCCTACCAAATTCATCCACCAACCTCTGCAACTTCTCTTCAGAATCACCCAAAAGCACAGTGTCATCAGCAAAGAGCAACTGTGACAACTCCCACTTTGTGTTAAAATCTTTATCTTTTAATCCCATACCTCTTGCCAAGACCCTCGCATTCACTTCTCTTACAACCCCATCTATAAATATATTGAACAACAATGGTGACATCACACATCCTTGTCTAAGGCCTACTTTTACAGGGAAATAATCTCCCTCTCTCCTACAAACTCTAACCTGAGCCTCATTATCCTAGTAAAAACTCTTCACTGCTTTCAGTAACCTACCTCCTATTCCATACATTTGCAACATCTGCTACATTGGCAACCTATCCACCCTATCATACGTATTTTCCGAATCCATAAATGTCATAAGAACCTTTTTACCCTTATCTAAATACTGTTCATCTATTTGTTTCACTGTAAACATTTGGCCTACCCATATCTTTTCTAAAGCCTTCTTCTTCATCTGCTATCCTGCTGTCTTACTCTTAATTCTTTCAATAATAACTCTTCCATACACTTTACCAGTTATACTCAACAGATTTATTCCCTTATCTTTTTTACACTCTTTTGTCCCCTTTGCCTTTATACACAGAAAATATGCATTCTCTCTGCCAATCTCTATGTACATTACCCTATTCCATACATTTACTAAATAAAAATACTAACCACTCTAAAACTATATCTTCACCTGCTTTTAACATTTCTATCTTTATCCCATCAATCCCAGCTGCTTTACCCCCTTTCATTCTACCCACTGCCTCACGCACTTCCCCCACACTCACAACTGGTTCTTCCTCACTCCTACAAGATGTTATTCCTCCTTGCCCTATACACAAAATCACAGCTTCCCTATCTTCAACATTTAACAGATCCTCAAAATATTCCCTCCATCTTCCTGATACCTCTAACTCTCCATTTAATAACTCTCCTCTCCTATTTTTAACTATCAAATCCATTTGTTCCCTAGGCTTTCTCAACTTATTAATCTCACTCCAAATCTTTTTCTTATTTTCAACAAAATTTATTGATAACATCTCACCCACTCTCTCATTTGCTCTCCTTTTATAATGCTTCGCCACTCTCTTAACCTCTCTTTTTCTCTCCATATACTCCTCCCTCCTTACATCACTTCTACTTTGTAAAAACCTCTCATATGCTAACTTTTTCTTTCTTACTACTCTCTTTACATCAGCATTCCACCAATCGCTCTTCTTCCCTCCCGCACCCACTTTCCTGTATCCACAAACTTCTTCTGAACACTCTAACACTACATTTTTATACACTACCCCATACATCTTTTAATCCATTGCCTTTACTCTCACTAGCCCATCTATATATCCTCCAATAGTTGTGCATATCTTATCCTAACTGCCTCCTCCTTTAGTTTATAAACCTTCACCTCTCTCTTACTTGCTGCTTCCATTTTCCTTGTATCCCATCTATCTTTTATTCTCACTGTAGCTACAACTAAAAAGTGATCTGATATATCTGTGGCCCCTCTATAAACATGTACATCCTGAAGTCTACCCAACAATCTTTAATATATATATATATATATTAAAGCACAAAAGGTAGTCTCAATCAGATAACAAAAACTAAATAATCAAAATTGCATTACTAAAAAGGATAATTACAAACGGAAAACTAAACAAGAGATAATCGGAAACAGATGATAAAAGTAGATAATCACAAGCAGATAATCACTGATAACATACAAACATATAAACACATACAGCGACACAAAGCAGAAACCAGCACTATGGCTGCAATAGACATATAATAACCTAACACATTAACTATAGCTGCCTCAACACAGTGCCTATGGCTGCAAAGAGACATATAACAACGCAACACAATATCTATGGCTGCAACAGACACATAATAACACAGTTACTATGCCTGCCGCAGACATGTAACTCAACACTGTGACTATGGCTGCAACATACAGTCAACTCCGAAAGAAAAATGAGCAATTATGAGCCAGCAATTAGCAGAGACGTCACCAAAATTCAGAATTTTCAGTGGTAAGTAAATTCTGTGTCAACAGTGGTAAGTAAATTCCGTGTCAACAGTGGTGAGTAAATTCCGTGTCAACAGTGGTAAGTAAATTCCGTGTCAACAGTGGTGAGTAAATTCCGTGTCAACAGTGGTAAGTAAATTCCGTGTCAACAGTGGTAAGTAAATTCCGTGTCAACAGTGGTAAGTAAATTCCGTGTCAACAGTGATATTTACCACTGTTCTCTCCCCTCACTCCTGCTGTTCCGGGCACATGCCCACTCTCTTCCTTTTCGAAAATCTCCTCTTAGGGGCCTTTTTTATTCATCTGAATTAATGTTCTTTTTTAGCTGATGGTCTCTTAATTTTAATGAAAAAAAAATGAAATTTATTAAAAAAAATGGAATATCAAGAGTCTTTCATTTCATAAAATAATCTTAGAAATACTCATCGTCTTCCTCTTAGTAACAGTTATCGTCTTCCTCTTAGTAACAGTTATCGTCTTCCTCTTAGTAATAATCATCCTCTTCCTCTCAGTAATAATCATACTCTTCCTCTTAGTAATAATCATCATCTTCCTCTTAGTAATAATCATACTCTTCCTCTTAGTAATAATCATGCTCTTCCTCTTAGTAATAATCATCCTCTTCCTCTTAGTAATAATCATACTCTTCTTCTTAGTAATAATCATACTCTTCTTCTTAGTAATAATCATACTCTTCCTCTTAGTAATAATTATACTCTTCCTCTTAGTAATAATTATACTCTTCCTCTTGGTAATAATCACCCTCTTCCTCTTAGTAATAATCATACTATTCCTCTTAGTAATAATCATCCTCTTCATCTTAGTAATAATCATACTCTTCCTCTTAGTAATAATCATACTATTCCTCTTAGTAATAATCATCCTCTTCCTCTTAGTAATAATCATACTCTTCCTCTTAGTAATAATCATCCTCTTCCTAAATAACAAAAAAGGCACAATACCGTGACTGGAACAATACACACACAACCCGCACATATAAAAGAGAGGAGCTTACGACGACGTTTCAGTCCGACTTGGACCATTTACAAAGTCACACTAACACACAGAGACGGAGGAAAGGTTACTTCATCTCCCTATACCTACTGATGTCTTTCTTGATCTTATCCGCCTTTGTGTGGACTCTAACTCCTTTTCCTTTCAAGGTAAATATTATTCTCAAACCTTTGGTGTCGCCATGGGCTCTCCTCTATCTCCTGTTCTTGCTAATCTTTACATGGAATACTTCGAGACTGTTCTTCTTCCCACTATTGATGTACGTCCTTCACTCTGGCTCCGCTATGTTGATGACATCTTTGCTCTTTGGCCTCATGACTTAAGTCTCTTCCAACCTTTTCTTGATGCTCTTAATAATCTTGCCCCTTCCATTAAGTTTAAAGCTGATTGGGAATCTAATTCTTTGCTTCCTTTCCTTGATGTTCATGTCCACCGCTCAGTTACAGGTTTTGCCTTCTCCGTGTACCGCAAGCCTATGCACAGTTGCATGTACATTCATTACTTCTCTTATCATGCCTCCTCTGTCAAGAAGAGTGTTCTTATCTCCCTCTTTCTCCGTGCTCTCCGCATTTGTGATCCTCAGTTCCTTGAAGCAGAAATTTCCACTCTTCATAATTCATTTTCCGCCTGGGCTACCCTTCCCATTTCATAGACTCTGCTTTCTCGTGCCAAACGGACTTTCTTCTCTCCTAAACCCTCTACTCCTGAGAACTCTCCAGTCCTCTGCCTTCCCTACATCTCTGGTCTCTCTAATCTCAGCAACTCTCTCCGTTCCTTAGACATCAAACTTACCTTTCGTCAGACTAACACTCTTCGCACTAATCTAGTTCATACCTCCTCCCTCCACAGATTCTCCTGGTGTCTACTCTATTTCTTGCTCCTCCTGTCCTCTTCAGTACTTCGGAGAAACTGGCCGATCTCTTTCTGACAGACTCAAGGAGCACAAAAATAGTGTTAGGCTTGCCGACAATAATAATGCTCTTTTCTGTCATGTCAGAGATCACAGTCATCCTATTGATTGGTCTTCTGCTAAAACTGTCTACCCTACGTCCAACTTTCATAGTCGCCGCCTGGTTGAATCCTCCCTTATACACAACTTTTCCTGTATGAATCTTAGCCCTGGCTTTGTCTCTGTTGATGCTTTCCTCTCTCATTACATTGTTAAATGCTCTAAACTTCAGAACACCCGTGACTTAACCTGATTCCTTCCCCTTTCATCTCTTCCCCCTTCTCCTTTTTTCCCCTATGTGTTTTCCTTTCTTTCTTTTCTTTTGCCTTGTATTTGTCCTTCATTTTATTCGCCTTTCCTCCCTCTGTGTTCTCGTCCCACCCTTGCGGGCCGCTAGCCTCATTGCAGTGCTCCTTTCCTAGAATATGACTGTCTCCACTACTACTATTATTACTACTACCACTTCCACTACTTACTCCATTATTACCCCACTCTCTTGTACCCTCCCCTGTCTGCCTGCCTATAATACCCCTTCCTCCGTCTCTGTGTGCTAGTGTGACTTTGTAAATGGTCCAAGTCGGGCCGAAACGTCGTCGTAAGCTCCTCCCTTTTATATGTGCGGGTTTTGTGTGTATATAATCCTCTTCCTCTTAGTAATAATCATCCTCTTCCTCTTAGTAATAATCATACTCTTCCTCTTAGTAATAATCATACTCTTCCTCTTAGTAATAACCATACTCTTCCTCTTAGTAATAATCATCCTTTTCCTCTTAGTAATAATCATCCTCTTCCTCTTAGTAATAATCATACTCTTCCTCTTAGTAATAATTATACTCTTCCTCTTGGTAATAATCACCCTCTTCCTCTTAGTAATAATCATACTCTTCCTCTTAGTAATATTCATACTCTTCCTCTTAGTAATAATCATACTCTTCCTCTTAGTAATAATCATACTCTTCCTCTTATTAATAATCATACTCTTCCTCTTAGTAATAATCATACTCTTCCTCTTAGTAATAATCATCCTCTTCCTCTTAGTAATAATCATACTCTTCCTCTTAGTAATAACCATACTCTTCCTCTTAGTAATAATCATCCTCTTCCTCTTAGTAATAATCATACTCTTCCTCTTAGTAATAATCATACTCTTCCTCTTGGTAATAATCATACTCTTCCTCTTAGTAATAATCATCCTCTTCCTCTTAGTAATAATCATCCTCTTCCTCTTAGTAATAATCATACTCTTCCTCTTAGTAATAATCATACTCTTCCTCTTAGTAATAATCATACTCTTCCTCTTGGTAATAATCATACTCTTCCTCTTAGTAATAATCATCCTCTTCCTCTTAGTAATAATCATCCTCTTCATCTTAGTAATAATCATACTCTTCCTCTTAGTAATAATCATACTCTTCCTCTTGGTAATAATCATACTCTTCCTCTTAGTAATAATCATCCTCTTCCTCTTAGTAATAATCATACTATTCCTCTTAGTAATAATCATACTCTTCCTCTTGGTAATAATCATACTCTTCCTCTTAGTAATAATCAGCCTCTGGCTCTCAGAGATACACCCTCTTCCCCTCGGAAAAACTCCTTTTCTTATCAGAAATACCCCTTTTCTTATCAGAAATAACCCTTTTCTTATCAGAAATACCCCTTTTCTTATCAGAAATACCCCTTTTCTTATCAGAAATACCCCTTTTCTTATCAGAAATGCTTCTCTTTGTCTCAAAAACTAATCTATCAGAACACTTTTTCTTATCAAAACAACTCATTTTGCTGGTGATAAATAAGACACTTGTGCAACACTTGGGAGTTTGTATTTATCATCTTGTAGCATTTCTAAACAATTTATTCAAACTCCTCTTCCTATCAGAACTCCTCTTCCAATCAGAACTCTTCTTACTATCAGAACTCCTCTTTCTATCAGAACAACTCTTTTTCCTTTCCAAACTATCCCTTTTAGTCTGAGAAATACCTCTTTTATCCTCCTAACTAACCAGTATAATACCTCTCTTGCCTCTCAGAGATGCTCCTTTACGTCAAGGCATCACATTCTTCCTTCAGCTCTAAACTACCCTTACCCTACTAGCATACACACCCCCACTTCTTGTCAGAACTACCCCACCACTCTTGGCATCACACTCCTTCCTCTTAGAAACACCTCAGTACCTCGGCATCATGATGTATTTCAGAAATATTGCCACCAAAGGCGCTGGACAGGCACCTAAGGTAAATACTTGACCAACCGGGCTGTGGCTCGTACCGGTTTACGTACAGCCAGAAGTAACAGCCTGTATGATCAGGCCCTGATCCACTACGAGGCCTGGCCGCGGGGGCGTTGACCCCTGAAACCTCCTCCAGGAATACCACTCCACCCTACACACCCTCCTCTCCTTCAAGAATTCCCCCCTTCCCTTTATACATCACACTGCCCCCTAACCCATACGTGCCTCCCCTTCCCTACGCATTCATTCCCCTTACGCTTGAACACATTAACAACATTATTAAGACTACTAACGTTCATATTTGCGTAATTATCCCTAAACTCAAAATAAAAAGCGTAAATCCCTTCTAATACGGAGGTAAGTTAGGCGAACAAGAAAAAAAACAACGCTTTAAAACCAGTTTATTAATAGTTCCGGATTTTCGTTTCGTTTTTTGGTCGTCCTCTGAGCATTTCTTTGTTTTGTGTTTTTGTTCTGTGGAGAGCAGAGGCGCGAAGACAAGCGGTAATGATGGTGAATTTCGACTTTGTGAGTTGTGAGGGTAGATTATTGAGGATGTTGGTGGTGTGGTGGCGGTTGTGGTTGAGGTTGAGGTGTGGTGGTGGTGGTGGTTGTGGTTGAGGTGGTGGTGGTGGTGGTGGTGGTGTTGGTGATGGTACTTTGTGTGCTGGCTCACTGGAGAGAGACAGACAGAAAACAGACAAACACATTCAGAAATACACTGCTAGTTAAATTATTTAACAAGCGTGTGTATAATATCAAGAGTTAGGGAAGAGTGAGAGGTAGTGAAGGGTGAAAGTGAGAGAGATTGAGAGAGAGAGAGAGAGAGAGAGAGAGAGAGAGAGAGAGAGACAGGGTAGATAGAGAGGGAAGAGAGAGAGGGGGAAGAGTGAGGGGGTAGAGTGATAAGAGTTGGGGTTGCGGGGTTGGATGCTGCAGTCCAGATAAGGCAAATGGGTGAAGCATCCAACCAGTGGTAAACAGCTGAGATAAAGCTTCACTAGTATGCCAACACAACACACACGACACACACACACACACACACAACACACACACACACACACACACACACATTTTTGATAAGTGTAACGTACCAAAAGTGAAGAGTAATTTACAAAGTGAAAAGTGAAAATACTTGAGGAACGTGTTGTGTATGGTATAAATGGATATACTTTATCATGGGTGAAGGATTTCGAAGAAAGTCTTAGAGGTCAATGCAGTACGACAACAAGGAGGCAGAAGCAGCAACTTGTCCACCACTCCACTGCCAGCCGCAAGTAACTCGCCTAGTTTTGGTTGCATGTTGTGTCGGAAGTACTGGTCTCTGACACTGGTAGCTAAGGGTCACTCCTCCTGCCAGCTATTACCTGAACTAGAGTAAAACAACATTGATAAGGTGGAGATAGGATTGATGTTTGGGAAACTAGTGAGGGACATCAAACACACACACCACACACACACACACACGGGTTTAGGCACTGTAGAGCTGAGTAGAGTATCATAATTTTTAGATTTACTAATATTAGTAAATAGAAGTAAATATAAATATAAGTATTAGTAAATAGAAGTGAGGAGTATTTTCTGGGACACAAACATAGATGCGTG
>WNWK01007030.1:0-10000 GCA_009830355.1 Cherax destructor
TTGCTGATGACACCAAAATAGGCCGTCCAATTCACTCTAATGAGGACATTAGAGCACTCCAGGATGATTTGAATAGACTGATGCAGTCGTCGGAGAAGTGGCAGATGCAGTTTAATGTAGACAAATGCAAAGTTCTAAATGTTGGGCAGGACAATAACCATGCTACATATAAACTGAATAATGTAGATTTTAATATACTTGTGTTTGCGAGATAAGTGTTCGCAATAAAGCTAACAAAATCCTTGGCTTCATATCAAGAAGTATAATTAATAGAAGTCCTCAGGTTGTTCTTCAACTCTATACATCTTTGGTTAGGCCTCATTTAGATTATGCTGCACAGTTCTGGTCACCATATTACAGAATGGATATAAATGCACTGGAAAACGTACAGAGGAGGATGACAAAGTTGATCCCATGTATCAGAAATCTTCTCTAGAAAGGCGTAGAATTAGGGGGAATATGATTGAGGTGTTAAATTAGACACATATGCAACACTTGGGTATCTTTATTGAGGAAACGTTTCGCCACACAGTGGCTTCATCAGTCCATACAAAGGAGAATCGTGAAGAACAGGAGGAGTGTGAGGTTGTCAGGCCCTCAATCTTGAGTAGATCTACTCAAGATTGAGGGCCTGACAACTGATGAAGCCACTGTGTGGCGAAACGTTTCCTCAATAAAGATACCCAAGTGTTGCATATGTGTCTAATTTACCAACTCGTCGGTTCTCTGAACCATTCATTCACATCCTGTCTGACACTGCAACATCTTGGTATCTTAATACAGGGATTTCTTCGCTTGCCTATTCCTTGGGCACGACCTACTTCCACATTGTACAAATGTGACACCTCCTACAACTGCTGCACCTCTCCTGTCTACAGTATATAAGCTCCCTCTGCTCATATGCTGTTATTCTATTCAAGATTGATGGACTGACAACATCTACTCAAGATTGAGGGCCTGACAACCTCACACTCCTCCTGTTCTTCACGATCCTCCTTTGTATGGACTGATGAAGCCACTGTGTGGCGAAACGTTTCCTCAATAAAGATACCCAAGTGTTGCATATGTGTCTAATTTACCAACTCGTCGGTTCTCTGAACCATTCATTCACATGATTGAGGTGTATAAATGGAAAACAGGAATAAATAAAGGGGATGTAAATAGCGTGCTGAAAATATCCAGCCAAGACAGGACTCGCAGCAATGGTTTCAAGTTGGAAAAGTTCAGATTCAGGAAGGATATAGGAAAGCACTGGTTTGTTAATAGAGTTGTGGATGAGTGGAACAAACTCCCGAGTACCGTCATAGGGGCTGGGACGTTGTGTAGTTTTAAAAATAGGTTAGATTAATACATGAGTGGGTGTGGGTGGGTGTGAGTGGGACCTGACTAGCTTGTGCTACTAGGTCAGATGCCGTACTAATTCCTTAAGTGGAAGTGACCTGACTACCTGGAGTTTACCTGGGGAGGGTTAAATCCAGGTGGTCGGCTAGATAAATATATGAGTGGGTACGGGTGGGTGTGAGTTGGTCCTGACTAGCTTGTGGCACTAGGTCAAATGCCATGCTCCTTCCTTAAGTGAATGTAACCTGACCTGGCTGGGTCGGGGTATTGGCTTAAGCCGGTTGGAGATTTGGACCTGCCTCGCATGGGCCAGTAGGCCTGCTGCAGTGTTCCTTTTTTCTTATGTTCTTATGTTCTTATGACTATTTGCTGGAATGAAAGGCTATGAAGCAATTTTTTCCCATCTTGATGCATAGATATACTGTGCATACGGCACAGGAAAATGAGGATGTGACAGGATTTTTCTTTGTACTGCAATGCTTGCATGTAAATATCTTGTCATTCACTGGCCAGTGATTTTTCGTTGTTTCATACCTCACACTGTCATGAGGCCTTTCTGCACGTTGATACTGCACTGGAGATGGCAATTGTAAGGTTGACAAATCATGATCATCACTGTCAGCACTGGAAGTACTTGGTGAAGGTCTTGGAGTTGTTCTTATGCTGCTGCGTCTAAACTTTTGTCCTTCGGATCTTGCAGTGACAGAGATGTGAATCCGGAATAGCTTCAGTGGCATGAATTTGCTTTATAGTGACCGACAGTCACGGCAGTAAAGAAGCCATGCATTCACAACAGCAAGATCAAGAACGTGGGCAAACAGCCGCATGTACCAACGTTTGGATTTCATTGGTGTTTTGTACATATGCACCAACATGTTACTTTTGTCAATACCTCCCATGTGTGCATTATAGTTCTTGATGACTGCAGGGCACTGGATGGGTATGGACAAATACCCATAAACAACAGAATACCTATGAACTTCATGATTTCTTCAGAATTGGTAACAAAAGTATTTTCTATATTTTTTTGCTTGGCATACAAATTTGTTTGAAATGTGATGTTATCTATCATATTTTGAGTAAACAATTTGGTAAAATAATCAAATGGACACATAACTGCAAGAGGCTTTTCATGTTGGTATACAGTCAAAGGGTCATTATCGATGTCAACCTTGTTCCAGGGTGTCTGAGCTTGAAGAGCAAGCTCATCATTAAGATCTTCATCAGGGTACTCCTCGATCGTAATACCTTTTTTTTTCTGGGCTAATTTAGGCTTTTTGGATGGCCTATCTTCCTCCTCATCATCACTTAACATCTGTGCATCTGGTGGCAAGTATTCATCACCACTGTCAAGCAATTCCAGGTCATCTGGCTCTGGATCTGAGTCACTTTCCTCAAAAACACAGACATATTTGGACTTCTCATTGGTGGGACCACCATAAAACAATTTCTCATTGATCTGGAAGGACAATTTAAACGTTCTGTACACACCCAAACCACTACAGAATTCATATATGCATTAGAAAAATTATTATAATTATTTATTTACTGAAATTGCTAATTTGAACTTAACGGCGGGGCCGTATATTTTCGGGCCTTTTTCCTTGCACTTTTTTCAATTGCATGGTGCACTCACACACAATTTATTTATATATCACACACAATTTATTTATATATCAAAATATGCCTAAACTATGCCTAAACTATTCCTTTACACACTAGACACATAAATCAGTACTTACCGACATTGTAGAGGGTAAAATCCAAGGGTATATGAGTGTAACTTGAGGGAAAAAACTGCTCTGGACGACGCCAAGCTGGAAGTGTTTACATTTTGGTCTCTCAACCAATGGGAAGTGAGCAGATGCCACCACCACTTAGCTGGAGCGACAAACAGAAGGCTTGTGATTGGTCCAAACTAGAAACTGGGAACCCATATGCGGGGAGGGAGTAGGATGACATGCTCAAAAACCATGCATTCACACCCGTATATATACGGGCCTGCCCGATAAAGGATTAAATGTAAATTGTTCCAGCCACGGTATTGCATGTTATGTATGAATTGTTCCAGCTATATTACTGTGACCTTTAATCTTCTCTAAAGAGTGGTACAAGCTAGCTGAACAACAATAAACATAGCTTCAAGTAATACAAGCAAAGATTCTTATTTGTTCACGCTTCACCACATCTTGTTCTTCACAAGCAGTGTTCTCGAGAACACGAATATCTTAACTGGATCTTAACCCCTCTATTGCTGTTCCAGCTTCGTTACCTTCTCTTCTTCCTTTACCTATGGATCTCCCCGTGTTCTTTGTATCTCACTAGTTGATGATTGTCCCAGAAATGAATGGAAATATTGTCCAATTTTCAATTCTAATTTGTAGGCTTATTCGCACGATAGTTAAAACATTAATGCCAATATATAACCTAGATCAATAGATCTAAAATTACTCAGGAATTTATTTCCATTTAAGCTCGTTATTACGTACTGTTTTGGTGTCAACATGAGAACAATTGTTTTATGTTGGTAATGGACACACTTCTCATAACATATGTTGGTACTGGACGCACTTCTCATAACATATGTTGGTACTGGACGCACTTCTCATAACATATGCTGGTACTCGACGCACTTCTCATAACATATGTTGGTACTGTACACACTTCTCATAACATATGTTGGTAATGGACACACTTCTCACAACATATGTTGGTACTAGACGCAATTCTCATAACATATCTTGGCACTGGACGCACTTCTCATAACATATGTTAGTACTCGACGCACTTCTCATAACATATGTTGGTACTGGACACACTTCTCATAACTTATGTTAGTACTGGACGCACTTATCATAACATATGCTGGTGCTCGACGCACTTCTCATAACATATGTTGGTACTGGACACACTTCCCATAACATATGCTGGTACTCGACGCACTTCTCATAACATATGTCGGTACTGGACACACTTCTCATAACATATGTTGGTACTGGACACACTTCGCATAACATATGTTGGTACTGGACACACTTCTCATAACATATGTTGAAAATGGTATAAAATACCGATAAGGTTGATGAGTAAGACACGTGTGCGATAGTTGGGTATCTGTATTATTGAAAAGTTTCGCCTACGTTGTAGGATTCTTCAGTCAAATACAGAAGAGAATGGATTGTAAGCAGCAGGGGTAGTGTGAGGTAATGGTGTAATCAGTCCATCAACTTTTAAGGAATGGTGTGAGGTGGTCAGTCCCTCAGCCTGGAGAAGAATACAGCTCCAAGATTCATGGACAGACTTCATAATGTTTAACTCGCCGCTGCTCTTGTTGCCTACAATACATTTTCCACTGTATTTGTTGCACAAGTGACTTATTCTTCCACTTGTCAGTTGTCTGAACTATTTATGTAATACATGTGAGACATAACAACATCTTGGAATCTTGATACAAGGAATTCTTCAACCTTTAGGAACGACCTACTTCCACTAGTGGGTTTTCCCACTGGTGACGCCGCCTGCCACTGCTTCGCCTCACCTGTCTCCTGTATATAAGCCACTTCTCCGGGCAGTTGCTGTACTTTTTTCAAGATTGATGGAGTGAACGCATCGACTGCAATCTGAGGGACGGATTACCTCAAATTCTTTCTCATCTTCTGCCAGTCTTCTCTGTTTTGGACTGAAGAAGCCACTGGCTTGCAAAAAAAAAAAAAAAAAAATCTTTTAAAAAACTGTCTTAAAAAATATTAAAACTAAAATTCTTTAAAAAAGTGTTTGTCTGTAATTTTTATTTTTCGTAAAAAAAATTCTTTAAAAAATCTTTATAGAAAAAATTCTTTAAAAATTTCTTTAAAAAATATTTACAAAAATTTTCTTTAGATTTTTTTCTCTTTAATTTTTTAATTCAAAAATTTTCCTTAAAAAATCTTAAAAAAAAATAATCTTTAAATATTTTTCTTTAATTAATTTTTAAAAATCTTCCCTAAAAAAATTTTCATTAAAAAAAATCCATTAAATATTTTTCTTTAAAAGAAAAAATCTATAAAATTATGTCGAGGTGAGTAGATACGAGTGATGGTTGATGATCACGGACCTTGTTAGCAATCATTGCACTTCCTTTACAATATACATTCGGTCACCTTTTCAAATAATTTTTAAGGTTTGATAATGGATATAGTATCCGACCGGCAATTAATTCGTATTTGCATTCATAAATCTACTTTTATATAGAGACACAAAGTACTGGCAATTATGTCAACAGTAACTATCGTTGTTGCAAGCTGGTCAGAATCATTCATAAAATAGTCTTGACTCTTCTGTTTACTATGTCTGAGTTGCCTGGTATTATTTCTGCCCAGGAGAGAATAGAGGAACTTTTTTTCCACAAGTGTATTGTGTACTATTACGAACACAGGTACACAAGGGTCAATTAAGAGTCTCTTAGACAAGAAACAACAAAAACAAATAAAGACAATACTCAAGAGGGTAGTTTCTTAGGCCAAATATATTTCCTTCACTAAGATGTTTACAGCATGTACAAAGTGTATATTATCCGCAGAGTAATAACGAGAGAGCAAAGAACCGAACACCATAGTTGGTTTTGCACCTCAAGATAGACCGGTGTGTATATGTGTTTTCGAGCAGTGTTAGTGAGGAGTGTCTGTCACCCAGCCAGGTGGGCAGACACTACTCACTAACAAGTATAATCTCGACTTGGCTGTTAGTAAACTCTCATCTGTTGGTAAAGCTGAACAGTGTATTAGAGCACCAGGGGCCCTTAATAAACCGCTCTAACCTGACTGCCAGTTTGGCTGGTCTAGAGGCCATGTATAAATGTGTGTGATGAACGCCACATGGACAAACTGGTGTATATCTTCCTTACTAATAGATGACTGAATAAACTCCAAGTGAAATCTTGGTCACTTTCTTGGTAAAAAACAATAACTGTGTATGCCCCAGAGTACTTGTATGACGGGATTAAAACACCTCTTCGTTTACGTTCTTCCATAGTCATGGCAACGGGCTTGCAGTTTTCATGAGCACCTCCGGTGATATGCTTGGCGTGATATTGACTCCTGAATCTTGTCTTCCCTCTCCTCTAGTCCGCAACACCTTGCAGTGTTAGTTTTGCCCTCCAGTAACCACTCGTTGCAACACATCAGCAGCCTGTCCAGGTCACCATGGAGTGTATGTCTCTCTTCTCCTAATCACTCTCATTAGATTTATTTAGTTAGCAAACAGATATACATTAAGACTCACTTCCTCCAGGTAGGTAGACTCCTTCTGCTTAGTCGTTTACACATGCTAGGAACAGTAATGATTTCTAGTAATCCTGGTACTAGGATTAACCCGGTAGTTAATTTCTCTCATTATAATGTATCATAACTTATTGTTGTTCTTTGCTATCTATCTTTCAGTACTTACTCCCTTATAATTTAGACTAGTTTACCTTTTATTTCTACCATTCCTTCAAAATTCTGGATTAGAATTTAGTGAAGTGCCATGTTAAGCAGTTTAAGTGCATGGACCAGGCTGCGGGGGCGTTGACCCCCGGAATACCCTCCAGGTAATCCCCGTCTTTCTTTTCATCTCTTTTAAATAGTAAATCCCCTTTTCCAGATGCTCCAGTGACCTTTTCCATACAATTTTCTCCGAAAACATTGAATACTCTGCAAGTCAAACAAACTGGCCAATACGTCACTGCCTTTCTCTCTTTCATTCGAAAAAGCCTCTTTGGTCTTCTTCTGTTATGTCAAGCTTCTTTGCTTGCTTCATTACTCATTCCTTTGTTATGTTGATGTTTGCTTCCGACTGACAGTGCTTTCTGTTGCTAGTCTGTTTTGACTGCCTGCTTTCAAGTAGCTCCCAGCGTATAAAGGAAACACTTTAACATCGTAAGGTTATATTATTGTGGAAACGTTTCGTCCAACAGAGGCTGTCACTCCTAAAGTTACCGCAGGTTGCATTTACCACTTCCCAAAGTGTATATCCGAGGATCTTCCTCAGTCTTATAAATTCTTTGCACATTTCTGTCATTACAAATGACATGTTGATTTCATTAAACTTCCTCTGCACTGTGTCTTATGTCTCCTGGATACTTGTCATCAAGGTTGAGGGACTGATCACCTCAAACTATAGTCCCTCTCCATTTCGTGTGCTGTTTCCAGAATTGTAATTCATCGCTGTGTTAGGGCGGTGAAGCCTGCAGCGCAGGCGAAACGTTTCATCAATAAAGGTACTTAGTGCTGCACATTATTCTTACTCTTGATCCCACTTTATTACTTGTTCCTTTACAGACATCTTCCTTCTCACTTGGCTGAGTTACATGGCTGAAAGCTGAGTAATGAACATTGTGTAAAGGTTGGGTGCATAATGGATGTGTGTTCAATTATGGTAATGGTGCCAGATTTCATTTTGTTTGTAACAAATGCACTTTGGCACAGTTACCCTTTAGCAATGATGACATTGATTTTCCTATTTTTAATGCTAATGACCCCTTGCCATTTATTGATGATTATGATTGTCTTAGGAAAACAGGCCTTTACTTTATTCATGTCAACGCAAGATCACTTCTTCCAAAATTGGCAGAGATTAGGATTCTAGCTAACAGAACTAGAGCGGCAGTTATATCCATCTCGGAATCCTGGTTGGATGATACGGTGACTGACGACGAGGTCAAAATAGAAGGTTACAATATAAAACTCTTAGATAGGAATAGAAAAGGTGGTGGGGTATGTGCCTACATAAGGAACGACTTAGCCTATAATCCAAGACCTGATTTAAATGACAATAAACTGGAGATTCTATGGTTTGAAGTGTTGCTTCCCAAGACCAAACCCATCTTAGTAGGAACTAGTTATCGCCCTCCCACCCATGACCAGTTCTTAGAGGACTTTTCGAGAGTCTTGTCAGGACTTGATAACAATGACGAGACAGTAATACTAGGAGACTTCAACATCTGTTTTCAACAGCAAAATAACGGGCTATGTAAAAGATATAAGCAAATTCTGGATTTAAATAGTTATACGCAACTAATTAATACACCAACCCGGATCACACAGTTCTCAGCCACCCTAATTGACCACATACTTTGTAACCGCCCTGAGAACATTAGTCAGTCAGGCGTCATTACCACAGGTCTTAGTGATCATTTCATAATTTACTGTACCAGGAAAATTACTAGGGAACGGATAGGCCTACACAAGACAATAAAAGTTAGGTCAACTAGAAACTACAGTAAAGAAACACTGGTAAATATGCTACACAATTGTGACTGGTCAATGATAACAAGTTGCACGGACGTAAATGATGTCTGGGAAAAATTCAAAACAATGTTCACTGCCATCCTTGATAATATTGCACCAGTTAAAGAGGTTAGGATTAAACGAAGAACTGAACCCTGGATGACTACTGAGATATTAGATAATATGAAATTCAGAGACCAATTGATAAAAAGATTTAAGGCAAACAGACAGGATATTGCAGCACTAAATGAATTCCAAAGGGTGAGGAACAGAGTGCAGAGGCTCATAAAAGGCGCAAAGGCAAGACACTATTGCTCAAAGATCGAAGAGTACAAGAATAACCCTAGAAAGCTCTGGCAACAACTCAAACAGTTGGAGTATAGCCATAAACCCGTAGATAGATCTAACATAGTTCTAAATGTCGATAACGAGGTATGCCACGAAACAACTAAAGTGGCAAATTGTTTTAATTCATACTACACAACTGTCGCATCAACACTAGTAAGTAAGCTACCAGCTGCATCAAATACCTTTAACACAGACTCTGATAAATTTAAAACATACTATACCAATAAAGGAGTAACTCCAAACAGTTGTCAACTAGTAAGTGTATCTCATGACTTCGTGCAAAAAGAACTAAGCAGGTTAAACCCAATTAAGAGCACCGGCCCAGATAATATCCCGTCTAAATTCCTAAAAGATGGTGCCTCTGAACTGGCAATCCCCATTGCTCACATAATAAATTTGTCCATCACCACTAATACAGTGCCAGAGGGGTTCAAGGAGGCCAGAGTTACTCCTATCTTCAAGAAAAATAGTAGGTCTGATGTCAGCAACTATTGGCCTGTTAGTATACTCAGTGTAATATCCAAAATTCTAGAGAGGGCGGTGTACTGTCAAGTAGTTAAGTATCTTAATGACAACAACATTCTTCATAGTTACCAATCAGGCTTTAGGAGATCTTACTCAACCGACACCTCCCTAATTAATCTGATAGATTACATGAGAACTGAAATGTCTATAGGGAACCTCATAGGAATGGTAACTTTAGACTTGCAAAAGGCCTTCGATACTGTCAACCACAATATATTATGTAAGAAACTTCAAGCTATCGGCATAGGTTCCACAGACTGGTTTAAGTCCTATCTTAGCAACAGGAAACAAATTGTCAAAATCAACAAAACGGAATCAGAACCACTGCCGATAGCATGTGGAGTTCCCCAAGGTAGTATTCTGGGTCCTTTATTATTCCTGTGTTATGTAAATGATATGCCCATCAGTGTCAAGTGCAAACTCCTACTGTATGCGGATGACAGTGCTCTGTTAGTGTCAGGTAAAGACCCACAAGATATAGCTAATGTATTAACACTGGAACTGGAGTCCTGCAGCAAATGGTTAGTAGACAACAAACTATC